>JAULCA010025563.1:0-10079 GCA_032360845.1 Crassadoma gigantea
TTGGGTGCGTAATGAAACGATGTTCACGAAGCCGGATCCCACCCCTGTTACGTTCATATGAACAATATACTAAACGAGTGAAAGATGGGCGTTGTCATATATTAACACCAGGTCGAGAAATGGGCGGAGTCATTCCCTAACAAGGACACCTATTACCAATATTTTTACAACAAAGAGAATAAATATCAACGTAAATGAATTTAATTACATTTACTAACGATAAACACGTAGCAGATCTAAACTGTGAGAAATTACTAGTAGAAGCATCGGTTCTTACCGGAGTACTTTGCCTATTGTCTGCTATTACTATAAGTTGCATGTCGAATTCCTTTTTCCCTAGAATGCTTTTCTTATATAACTCTCAGATGATTTTTCTAATTACAACATAATGTATTATAATATCTTATTTTCTTTTTACAATTAGGAATATCTGATTATCTGTTTTTACAAGAAGTAGCATACTTTTTACTAGATGTAGTATCTGCTTTTACTGGAAGTATTACATGTTTATATTGCAAGTAATTATATATCGTATGTTATTACTAGCCATATTATGTCTAATTGCTATTTTACTTGAATGTCCTTTTTTTTCTATTCAAACTCAAGTATGAAGAATTATGACAGGTCAGGTTGCACTTAGAATTAAATTCTAATTATCTGTTGTTACTAGAAGTATCATGATTCATAGCTAATTTGTTACTTATGCAGGTTGTTTTCTGCTGTTAAATTAAAGCAATTACGTTTTAATTAGAAACATTATCTGTGATCAAACAGAACTGCTCAGCACACTGTATGTCATTTTCATTGATGAAGAACAGATTTGTAAATGGTAACGCGATGCATCTAATATATATCTTGCTTAGAATAACTTTAAATAATTAAGTACCTGTTAAAGCCGATATACTAATTGACTAATCCTTTATACAATACCATGCACGTCGTATTGATATCCAACGTACAAGAGTAACAAGCCTGACAAGACCGGTATACTTGTCTTGTCTTGATAGAAGGGAGATAACTCGTTCATTCCTAAAACATTACTTAGTTCCCCTTCCCTTATATTTTCAAAATTAAGCATAAAACATTTTTTTTAAAAACAAATTGTTATTATACTATATATAATCATAATTAAATATATGCATGATATTTTTATATATAGTAAAGTAATATTAAAATATTCAATTTTATCTCTCTTTAAATTACTAAATAGTAATATAAGGTGGTGAACATACACTAAACGAACTGAACGCCATATCTTATACAGGTTCAATTTTTATTAATATCGAAATCAACGTTCATTAACGTCCTTAAACATAAAGTAGGCTTTTAAACAAAGTTGGATATAATGTCTCTCTCTCAAAAAAAAAAACAAAACAAAAAATAAAAACAGGTGTGAGGTTAATTTGATAAGTATGATACCCGTAATGTATTAGCTGGGAAATTCTACTTTCACTTTCATTTAGCTGTGTCCTGTTGGCACCACTCCTTCAGCATGTTTGCTATCGTAGGTAACCATGACGCTGGTTGATGAGGCATACACATTTACTCAGTGTCTAAAATTAAAATAAACGGGAATCACTAAGTAATTTTAGCTCGAATGAAAGCCTCCTTTTAATAGAAAAAAGAAATCCCCAACTGTAACAAAGAATGATAATTTTTATAAATATACATAAAAATTACCAGTTACATCTATTTTTATAGCATTTTTTTTACATTGAATCAACAATTTCTCTGTGAACCTGTCCATTTATCCATTTTGCTACTGTAACTCAACCCTACTGGACTTGATCTTTATAAGAACTCTGACATGGGATGCTTACGGCTCCTGGTTTGGCTACTGATAACGGCAACTTCAGGTTAGATCTAATAACATATTTTCAATAATTGTTTTCTCACAATTTTACACTGTAATTTGGTTTAATGCAGAAATTCTAAAAACAAAAAATAATTGTTAACATCACGTTGAAAGAAGTTAATAATTCGGTTAGAACATTGTCCTGGTATAAAAATAATTTACGTGTAGTTTTACAATCAAACTTAATCTTCGTTCTCATGAAACATCTTTTAACATGTTGTTTATCCAGGCAGAGATTCTCATTGTACATGTTATGATTAAATTTCAGACTCATGCATTCTTATAAAAAACATGGGCATGCGTTAATTAATAAAATGGAAGTTGCATAGGGTATCAGAACCATTTTAAATGTACGACTACCTGTGTTTTAGGGGTAAATAAGATATATACAATCAAAGTTTAAAATGTATGAATTTATTTCACTATGTAATTATTCATCACCATTGTACAACAAACTCATCAGTTTAGATCAGGAAACAATGTATGGTAAAGTTTGACATCTTATCAGAATTTATATCTGGAACGTACAGTAATGTTTTTGAAAAAAAACAAGGGTTTAAACTAAATAGATTGCACAGTATTCATATAAAACAACAGGTTTACAGTACGTACTTACCACTATGACTGAGAATCCTCCATGGAAGCCATTATCAGTGCACAGGTCATATCCTATTATTCGGTATGTGGTAAAGAAAAAGAAACTCTGTCAGCATCCCTAATGCCACATATAAACAAGTTAATTGTTGAAGCTACAAATTAAGTCTTTTCTTCCGAGAGAGAAATACGATCGATTAAGGTTTGCACGCTTTGCTCTTTGCATAAGTTTGTTTCAAAATCTTTTTTTAAATACTGTATAGCTGGTGATTTTTACTCATACGGAAATGAAAATCACAAAAACATTGAACTTTTGAAATATTAACTTTCTGGAAAAAGGAAAGTATCTATTATTCATGGATGTTACTCCCGATGTCAGTATGATAGACATAACCCACATACATGCTACCTAATAACGATACCGGTATAGTAGTACTAGCTGGCAGTATTATATAGATATCCCACACACATGCTAGCTATTGACATTTTCTCAATTGTTCCTACATGTCAGCTGATTTCAGCAGTGTTTAATTAAACCTTTTGTAATCAATACAATCAATCTGTGACAGCCAACATATATCCTAGCTTATAATAATACCGGTATAGTATTTATAGTTGTCTTTATTAAGGAGATAGCCCAATAGTATTATTAGCTGGCAGTATTATAGAAATAACCCATATACATGCTAACGAATGATGATACCGGTATAATAAAAGTTGTCAGTGTTATAGAGATAGCCCACATATATGTTAGCCAATGGTGATACCGGTATCGAAGTCATAACTATTATAGAGATTGCCCACATATGTGCTTGCCAATGGTGATACCGGTATCGAAGTCATAATTAGCAATCAATATCACTGATAGTATTTACCTATGCTATATGTATATTTTACGCCGAATAAATGTTGGTAATCACGTTTCAGCACCGAAAATCAGCAAAAATATCAACCCCGTGAAATAGCTGACTATTTGGTATTTTCAGAATGTATACCAATTTACATATTGTAATGAGTTCAGTTAGGACCGGCATTTGACAAATTTTAAAGACATCTATGTCAAGTTGTAATTAACATTAAAATTTACACATATATGCAGGTTTGTCTGTGAAATCAGTCAGCGGGCTGCGCCATTTCTGCGGGAAGTCTCCATACAACTTAGCTGAGCAAATCTGCTGTGACTCGAAACTGTCTAACCTGATTCAAGATGGCCAGAAAGTCGAATGTTGTGACAGTAAGTTGAACTAGTCCTCCCAGACTGACAGGTCTGAAAAAATATTAAAACAGTTTTCTTTAATTCGTACATTTTATTAATGGTTTCTTATCATACCTTTATGGTTTTCGATAAATGGAAAAGAAAGTGTATACTGTATTAACAATAGAAACATTATCGCTTTGAATACGCTGGAGGGAAATCCTTTAAATATATTTGAAAGAGTGCTTGGGTTGTACACCCATTCATTCAGGGGTTCGAAATCAAGGAGAGGCTATTGATGTGGTGAAAATTATATTTCAATTCCCATCAACTATTAAAAGATAATACATTTGTTTTTATTGCTTGATTTACACTTCACAATCATAGTCATTTAAACGAATGATTTTAACGAACTCAAGAAAATATATGATTGTGTAAGAGTTAGCTTCCCTTATTAATTTCGATAGTTTTACAACTTGAAAAATTCCCGAGTCCCTTACAAAGTGCATCAGTTAGCTTATTCGAAACAAACAATTTATTAAAGGCATTCACACTTACTTTTCGTGGGAAAGTAACGTCGCCGTAACAATAACAAGTATTCACAAAATGTCACTTCAATACATTTTAAATCAGATATGGTGCTTTATTATACCTTATATAGTACTTTAATTAAAACATACTTTAAAACTCTATCATACATTATAAAAAGATATTATACACTGTAATTCTGAATCTTATATTATAATTTATTGTTATACTCAATCATACATTAAAATAAACTCTCATTATAATACACTGTAAAACTCTATCATACACTATAAAACGCTGGTATACTCTACCATACATTATAATGCACTGTTATTCTCTATTTTACAGCAAGTGGTAGAACGTATAAGCCGGGGAGTGAACTTTGCTGTGGAGCCGTTTACAATAAAGCTTATTTTGAAAAACAAAACTTCTCCTGTTGTAATGGAAAGCCTATCAAGACAGTAGGAGAGATTTGTTGCGGCGGGGAAATAATTTCGTCAGAAGTGGGTAAGTAATACTATATATTAAAGGTGAAAAATGCTTTCCCTACAATTTTTTTTAACAACAGCTGGTTTCGTAATTGAGTTTTATGTCTCAAATCCTTTGCTCTGGTTATTGTGATACATTTTCTTACCGGCTAGTACTTATTTATGTATGTGCCCGTTTGCATGTGAGTATGTGTGGTCGAAATTTTCTCTTACAGACAGGAATATCTCTATATATTCTATATCTCTATTTATTCTAGCTAATTTTCAGATGTCTTCCGTTCTGTCTAGCACATCTGAATGGCGATGTATTTATCCGCGCGCTTGTCAAATTTAAAAACCTGCGTTCGAAATATATTATTTTGTCGTTCCTAGCATTGTTTTGGTGTTATTCTATTCACGATATTATACATCGTATATCTTTTTCATTATGAACATGCCTTTCTTACTACCTCAAACTACATTGTTTACGCACACAAATTAAAAAGTAACTACAGTAGTGCAGAGGTCATATTGAATAGAGGTCATAACAAGGATATCAGTAAACTATGATAAAATGATTTTGAAAAAAAAATGAAATGCAGTGCAATGAAAAAAAAAATCAACTAATTTTACCCTTGGGTTAAGATTAAGTTATAACTTGTCCCTTAGTTAGAATACGTTGCAGAATCTTAGCCCTTAGCCCTAAACAGTTACTGCTTATAGAATTTTTAAGACATGATTGACATTTAGTTTATAGCAACAAAATGATAAAGTATGTCTGGTATGTTAATGATTTTTTTTGCAGGCAGAGGTTGCTGTGGAAATATATCCTTTGACGTAAGAAGAGGACGATGTTGTGAAGACAAGCTTTATCATATGAAACATTTCAAAGGAAGATGTTGCGGGAGGGACACATACGACAATGGAACGCATCATTGTCAAGAGACAAACTCATTTGTAGAAGTCTTGCCGAAAAACTTTCAACGTTGTGGCACTGAAATCATTAATACACGGACACATACCTGTTGTGACGAGGATACCCCTGTTGACATCACCACATACATGGGAGAGTACCCTCCCGTCTGTTGCAATAAAAAAACAATTCCTGATAAAAAAACATTCCACTGTTATCTTGGCCGCATTCTTCCGATGAACCAGTCACTGTGTAAAAAGGAAACTGATAATGGTAAGTGAAAAAAAAATTAAAAAAAAGATAAATGAAAGTGCTTTTTTATTATGACGTGTTGTGTTTATAACAGGAAATATTACCTTATACACATTTTGTCATTACTAGAATAAAATATCTTATCGACATTATAAAAACATTTGCGAAACAATTGCATAATTCTAGTTCAGTTAAACGAATGTTTTGGTAATAGATCATTTGTTGAAAATTCTGATAATCTTAAATCTGAAAACATATAAGGAGCAAAATCCGTCTAGAGAAATAGAGTTGATGTGTTTGAGAAGTCTCCTAATTTGTTTTAAAACTAATATAAACAATTCAAAGTCGCTTGTTCAGTTTTCGAGGGAAGAGATACAAATGTCTGTTGCAAAACATTTCTATAAGATGTTATCTACTTATTTTAATTTACTGTAATTTCAGGCGAAATATACCAGTTGTACAAACACACTGATCAATGGTGCTGCAATGGCAATATTATTCAGAAAAATGGGACTTCAGGTCGGAGAGAAACATGCTGTGGGTCAGGAGTGATTGATTTATCGACACAACGATGCTGTGCTGGTAAACACCCGTACATAGAACTCAAATACTGTTGTGGAGGTAGGTTTATATAGAAGAATTGAGTTATGTCCTTAATGTCAGGAACAAGTTACCTCCTCAAGTAGATTTCATATTTCTGTCTAGTTTTCAATTTATTTGGTAAAGCTCACTTGTCGTAATCTTAAAAACAACCAAATATCACAGTGTCATAACGCAGTCCTAAAGTGAATTATCCTTGATAACTTTACCGGAGTGACAGATATAAACATAAACAAATGTTTCAATGACACTGTAAATAACGTAAAGACACATGGTTTGACCATTTTAATTAAGTTTTGTTTTATTCACATAACATATGAAATGCACAATAAAAACATGATTGAACATAATTGAATGGGAGACAGAAACAAGTGTTGACACATAAATCATTTAAATCAGTTTAAATTTGAACGATTTATTTGAAGTGAGGATTCGACTTAACAAATACAAATAAGTTGTTAAAAAACTACGAATTTATGCTAAAAAAAAACACGTTAAATATTGGGAGTAAAAATTATTTCGTTTACAGATACCGTGGTCTCCAGCAAGGAAATGTGTTGTGGGACAGAAATACTCACTGAGGAACTTGTATGTTGTAATGAGCAGAACAAGATCTTCCCTGTGCAAAAGCAATCCGAATTTGACGATAGCTGCTGTAACGGGAAATCGTACCGAAGAGCAGATCGGAATTGTTCACGGGATGATCGAACATCAACATGCGGACAACAACTGTTCGACAGCGATGAAGACAAGTGTTGCAACAATAACCTCCATAAAGGTGCGAATGGGCCAGATATCAAGTGTTGTGGAGCTCACATTCTTAACATCACGTATCAGGACTGCGTATATGACCGACCAAAGGACAAAACAGTAATTAATCCTAGAAAACTCCACCTTTGTGGGAAAATGAATATCAGGGTTCGAAAAAGGAAAGACAAATGCTGTCTAAACAGGTTCTACAAAAATGCAAAGCGCAATGGTCTACGGTGTTGCGGTGCTGAAGTTTACGACAAAAAAACTCAGAAATGCTGCTTTGGTAAACCGGTGCCCCTGGACAGGTAATAAACTAAAACAACATCATCACATCAAATCAATGATGATAACATCTACACAGTATGATTCCTGGACTTTATTTCCTTTGTTCTCCTTGGTGTTTCGTTATTTGCTTTTTTATATATATTTTATATCATTTTGATGTTACTGTTTTCGCCATAACTCATTTATGAAGTTTATTTTTGTGAATACTGATGTCATGTTTATGACGATCCTTATATTTTAGACATATCTCGCTTCATGGACGTACATATCAACGTATTTACTTTTTTTCAGAAATCAGTTCAGATGATTATCGATACATGTTTCGCAAAACTTATTTTGATTCATACAAGATTTAGTGTGGTAAAGGCTATTTTTATATGATTTCAACAAATTGATTAAATATCATTTTTAGGAATCATTTGATTGATGATTTGAAAATATTAAGCTTCGAATTCGTCACCTATGAGCTCTAAAACATGTTCAATTGTTTGAG
Source organism: Crassadoma gigantea (assembly GCA_032360845.1). NCBI lineage: Eukaryota > Metazoa > Mollusca > Bivalvia > Pectinida > Pectinidae > Crassadoma > Crassadoma gigantea. Next base: position 7,936 of record JAULCA010025563.1, read on the forward strand.
CCAAACATAGGTATTAGATCACTCTAAGAATACAGACAGTTTTATTAATGGCAAGAATAGAACAAATACCATTACTTTTTATGAATATTGATACTCACCTTTGACATTTCGTTATAACAGTGACACTTGCAAGCGAAGGGGCCGAAGACATAACTCCAAACAATCTCCATCTTTGAGGTGTTCCCCCCAGGGTTGGGTCAGAAGGACAATTCTGAAGAAGATAGATTGCGTCCAACACGGTAAACATTATAATTTGCATTATTCAAATCACATTTAAGAGATAAACAATTTTTTAGATAACTTGACTAAACTAGTTCGTATCACACATATACACTATGATAACTAAAAAAGTATAACTTCTAATTTAAAAGCATTGATTGATCATTTTAATGTTGATAATGGTAATATGATAATCTTGTATTTATGAATGATAAAAAAACTATGATTTCCTCTTTAATTGAACTTCAAATACTAGTAAGCGTGTTGATTGTTTTACTTGCCCATTAGAACTTTTATCAAAATAAATAATATTCTCATGTTTCTTATTCTTATAGTCTACGTTATGGAGAGAGAATCTAATGGACATAATTACCGGACAAAAAAAGACCTTGCTCCAAAGAAACAGAAACGTAAAGGAAGAGAGAGGTCCTGGGATGCGACACCTTTCTGTGAACATGTTTTAAGTCGTCGCCGTTTCATTCTTATAACAAATCCATCTGGAAATTATACTTTAAAATATTCCAAAAAAATTTCAAACAAGGTCAGGAACTTTATCAAAAGATTACCACGATGTAAACTTTCGTGATTTATGGATTTTTTTTTATGTTTAACCAGGGTGGCTCTCAATCCATTAACTTTTAAATAACTTATATGATAGTAAATATTTTAAGAAGTATTCTATTACCAATTCATTACAAAGCGCATTAAAGAACTCTTATGTTATCTGCATTTAACACTTATTGATTGTATTTTAAGTTTTCATTTTTAACGAAATACTTCTTTCAATATTTTTTTTAAAAATTTGAGATTCAGCAGAACTTAACTATGCAATCAAAAACTCTATTTAATATATTCAATGTAACCTTGAGAATGCCACTCTGCATGCGTTTACAACATGACAACATGGTCATTTGAAATAACCAAAAATACATCGAAATTGTGATTTCTTCTGGGAATTTTTTAAGTTTTACAAACCATCGAATTCCAACATTTTTTTAAGAAGAAATTGATAAAAAAGTGAAATACATATGAAGTTTTAAATGTGTCACTTTATGTACATTCCATGACATTTTACTAAGGAAATTTTGCTCTTCATATTGCAAAAAGGTGCAGTATATCAAATTATCATGACATGCTACATTTAGTTAAAAAAATGTTATGACTCTCGTGAAGAATCTACTTTCTATATTGTTACATATCACGTTATAAAATGAAAAAAAACCTAACTCATTCTTGTCTAGTATATATTACTTATAGAGAGAATTGTTTAACATGTACAAGGTATTTCATACATATCTTTAATTTTTATTTTTAAATCAAAATACTTGTAAATACTCAAGATCAGATTAATTTTTGCGAAACGTGACCAGCAAAGTCTGAAGCATTTTTTATATTTCAACCACCCATATGTACATGCTCATTTTATTTATTATATTTATCACTTTAAAATATGTCGAATAGCTCCATATGTTTCAATGTCTGTACTTAGCTTGAATTGATAAGTTCAATCATTTTTATTGTTCACACGAAAAATTGTTATCACAGTTTTTCACACATTTACTACGACACATACAAAATAATGAATAATATTAATTATTCTATCGTTCGTAAAATCAAAAAATAGAAAAAAAAGTATACAAAAGAGGCCGTTATCTAGATGTAAACTTATGTTTTATCTATAAATTGTTACGGTTTCCTAAGCTCTTTGTACACACATTAACAGTTTAGATGATATCTTGTTTACTATTTATCAATGAAAACGGTTTTAGATAATATCTTGTTTACTGTTTAACAATGAAAACAAGTTTAAATAATATCTTGTTTACTATTTATCAATGAAATGATTAGATAATATCTTGTTTACTGTTCATCAATGAAATGATTAGATAATATCTTGTTTACTGTTTATCAATGAAATGATTAGA
>JAULCA010025673.1:6516-18541 GCA_032360845.1 Crassadoma gigantea
AAGATTAGCCGGCCAATTCTTTGTTGATGTCAGTGATCATTTTTGTTTTCTTTACAAGGACTTTTGAAGGAAAATTTCCTGTTTTAAATATTGGAAAGCCAGATTTGATCAAGGAGATTTTAGTGAAGGATTTCAGCAGCTTCGTCAACAGACGAGTAAGTGATATCTATAAACATACTGCTGATTAATATCAAGAAGTCTATTCAGTTTTAGCAACTATTTTATAATCTCATTATCATTTAGTAGTGAATTTCTGTTCATGACGCCAATATCACACCTTGATGTTTACTTTTATGAAGAGTAACACTGTTTTCCTTTCTTTCGAGGTTGACTTTACTGCAGCCCTCGAAGAACCACTCGACCAGATGTTAACTCAACTTCAAAATGACCACTGGAAGTTTGTTAGACGTACCCTTACGCCTGGGTTTAGTGGTCGCAAACTAAGAGGCGTTAGTCGTTTAATTATTTATATCTAATTGCACTTCATGATAGAATTGTGTTTATGTTTATCAGAAACCACATGTAGCTTCACTGACGACTTCGTGTATTAAAAATGTATAACACTATCTAACAACAATTAAGTTTGCCCATATCTAAATACTCTGTTGCGATAAATCAATTTTAGTACCATTGAAATATCAAAACTACCCATTTGGTAAAATTTTGTATCGAAAACCATTCAAAATTTCTAATAAAACAACCTGGTATATTCTGTGTTATGTATTACTCTTATGGCTTTTCTGGATTTGATATACATGAACCCATTGGTTTCGACACAGGAAGAAAGAAATTCAGACAGCATATATATGTCCATTTTATCTTCAGAAAAGTAAAAATGTTAACGACCTTTCATATAAATTTATACAATTTCCGTTATTACAGTAATTCGTGTTATATGTTATTGATTTCTGTTATCATAGATGACCAATCTAATCAATCTAGCCATAGAAAGACTATTAGAAAACCTGAAAGAGAAGATAAACAAAGGAGAGGATATAGACTTGAAAGCGTGAGTACTATATTTGTTCTTTTGATAATTGAATTAAAAAGTAAGTGTTAGTGTAGAATAACTAACTAATAAGATATGTTTTAGTTACTCTGTTAGTATTTTATGGAACAGATATGGAAAACTCACTACATATTTCACCTAGTCTAGAGTCTTTTAAGAAGGCATACCTGCAGAAGCTTTGATAGAATTGAGCATATTATGTACCACTTTGAAAGCTCACTCCCTATTTTTACCTAGTTTGTGTCCTTTAAGAAGAAATACATGCAGATAATGTTTTAGACGTGACGAATAGTTTTATACTTTAAATTGTCTGGATCTGCATATGTGATATTGTTATTATTTAATTATATTGTATATGTCATTGTATGTATGGCTATTGTTAATTGTGTATTACAGGGTCATATTGTAAATCTAAATATGTAACCCTGTCTAAATAAAAGATATTATCATTATTATAACTTTCTGTCGATATTGTGAACATAGACGAAATGCATATATCATTTTAGTATCTTCCATGCCGATGTAGATTTAAATCATGGCTAGTTTATGGGCCAAACTAAGAAAACCAATAACCAGCTGTCGAAATTAAATAAATATTAGAATTAACTGCGAAAACAATATCAACATAGATTTTTTTCTCACTAATTTGTTATATAATCCACTGATTGTCAGCTCTTTGAAAATAATAGTGAAGTTGCATGCAATTACAATTCGATGAAGGCTTTGGTTCTCTGTATTCATTAGGTTTGTTTTGAAAATGTCTGATTATTGGTGTTTTCATTGCCTCTGCAGGAAGACTATCATTTGCGTACCCAGTTTTTTATTTGAAATATCACAAAATATCATGCTCATGCTATGCTATCCTCACTTTTCACAAATATGTTTGTCCTAACTCAACTTGTCATTGATAATGACAATGGTGTCTTCTGCTGAGTCCAAGGATTTTAGGACGGACTGCAAAAATAGTTTATTTATTTCAGAAACTGTAAACTGTAAAACATGAAACATTTTTGGTTATGTATAGTTGTGGTTGTCGTTGTAACGCTGATACCTAAGAACCACGAAGTTTTCTTTTCTTCATATTTTTTTATCATAGTTCCATCTTTTAACTAACCATGGAAGTGTATAGCCCGAGTTGTAAATAATTTATATCTGTCGTATTATTTGTTTGCCTATACGGCTTATTCTAGCGACTGTTTGATATATAAATAGTATATGTATATATTCCGCTGACTCGCTTCCCTGCCATACCTGATATAGCCACAAAAGTATCAAATGGTTTATGCTCTGCATTATCTGAGCAACGTGGCATAAGATTAAAAACATTACTCTCTTTAGCACGATAGCCATAGGATGTTACCACTTTTTGTTTCAGATGGTTCGAGGCCTACACACTAGAGTCACTTTCCAGCACTGCATTTGGAATGCAGATCGACAGTCAAAAGAACCCAGATGATCCCTTTCTCGTCACCATCAAGAAGTTCTTCAAACCCTCTGTTAAAAACTTCCTGATATTAATAACTGGTATGTTTCTTAATTGCGATATGATTATGATAGCACTGTGCAGGAATGTAACTCCGTACTGTTCCGTATAAGATTACCCGTCATTGATTTTCGACGTTTCATTAACTTCAATATTCACTATTTTTAAGTGTGTAAATTAATGAATTTCTCTAGAAAAGGACGGTTTGTAATGTTTACAATTCGTTCAAGAAATACAAAAAAGAAATTCAATATCTGTGTCAACATATTGTAAGTAAACAAACAGGTGTGCTATAGATATATCTTTATATAAAATACGATGTACGACCATACCATTAAGGCCTTAGCAATCTATTCAATAATACGTCAGAAAAAAACATTGCATTCGATCTCTTCATTTTTATTAGGAATCAGTCATCTTTCCAACTAACCTGATGCAGGTGATACGTCCACTTCCAAGGGCTTTTTGCATTTAATCTGAAATAATTATTACAATCACGAAGGGAAATATGACATAAGTATATGGTGCCAATAACCGTCGTTTTTTTACAGTTTTTTTCCCGTTTACGACCTCGCTAGTGAAGAGGTTTTCAGCCAGAAATGACTGGTGTAAAGTGTTTACCGATGCTGTCCTGGAGACTATTAAATATCGTGAAGAAAATCCAGGGGTAAGACACTTAGCATTGCAAGGAAATTTCTAGGGATAAGGCAAAAGGAACATCCAGTGATAGACATTTAGTTTCAAAAGGAGCGTCAACATTAAAGTATTTAATTTACTTTAAACGTAACATTAGTGGGATATGCATTGACATTTCTATTACAGATCTCAAAGTAAAATATTTTGCATTACATGGAAAAGTCCATGGTAAAATATATCATTCTAAAAACAGACGGAATAAACTTAGCACTGGAAAGAAAACCTATTGACAACGCCTTTGTAATTGTAGCGAAAATGCGGGTTAGATATTATGTTTGCAGGGGACATCCACCAATGAGTAAGGCCTTTGGCATTACAGGGAAATCCCATAGTGACATCAAGCTTTTCTACCAAAAGTAAAAGTATTCAGGAAACAATTACAAGGATGACATATGGATAAGAAATTTAGTTTTTTCCAGGAGGATTATACATGAAAAATTCAGGATAAGACATGAGTCATTGGCTGGTAATGCCATACAAATAGTTGTCGATATAGTATCCAGCAGAATAATAACTGTCCTAAGAAAGACAGATCTTTCTATGGAAAGTGAAAACGAACAAAACAATTTTAGTTTAGCTATAATTTAGAAGATTCACAACCAAATTTGAATTCGTTACTTTTCCCATGTACTAATAAATGTTTTAGAAGCTTGATGCTTTCAGTAGATTGAGAAGAAAACAACTTGGGTACGTCCTGATAATTTTGCAATAATATCGTTATGTATCATTTTGATATATTTGTTTTGTGTTGATTCTGTTAATTGTTAACAGTGGGTTTACCCAGAATAAGGGCACCGTCCTCTGGTTGATCAGTTAGAGCATGATAAAGACCACCAATGTTTATACGGACCTCACGTATATGTACATGTACGTGTATCATGTTCTTAATATTTGTATTATTATGCTTGGCACTATGATATCGCACAAATAAAGTAATGTCGTTAACGTACTTGATGTCGAAGTAACATTATACGCTGAAGTGGCGTAAACTGCATACTAAATACTAATTAATGTTTTCTTTGGCAGGACTATGCTGATTTGCTACAGCAAATGATTGACAGCCAAAAAGATGGAAAGGCGGAGCCGGATGACGATGACAACATTGAGGACAGTGAAGCAACGACGACAACCTGGACTAGAAAGGGTTAGTACAATGTGAAATTCATTGAGTCACATTTACTTTCAATTGTGTTGATTAGTGTGTAGATAATAACAAACACCGCAATATATGTACAATGTAACAAGCATTCCACGGTGTTATATGTCTCGCCAACCCCCGCTTTTAAATTCAGAAAATGTTTCTTTTAGATTCAGAAAATGTTTACCTAGTTGTCAAATTTTGAACTAATCGAAGTTAATGGGCTTAAAGTAATCTTAAGTGTAGATGATTTTTTTTCTAAAATTAAAATATTTAAGAAGAATCCTTATATCGTAACTAGCATCCAATGCAACTATTGAGTTGCACGACAGATGAAGCATATATATCCCAGTGTAATTGGTGTAGACATCGCAGGTTTTGAAAAGCATAGCTTCACCTAAAAAGAAGAAGGAATTAACAAAGATGAGGATGCTGAAAAAAGACAAGGTAGATTCAGCACCAAATAGGATACCAACAAATTCTTTATAATCCAATCTCATATTTAGTCATGCACTCGTACGTTTGGAGGAACAGGGCTAGATACAAAAATCGTTGATGTTGAAACTGACAAAAAACTAGAACCAACACAACAGTTGATGCTTGAAGTAAGATATACTGCCCACGATGTAGCTTTGTTATAAGTTTTGTAGGACTTAAACTATTTGGTTTAGAATACATAGCACACAGGTGAACGCAAAAACGTAACGTTGATGAGGGTGCTTTCACCGTCAGTTGACCAGGAATTGCAGTCCCAATTCAGAGTCCAAGGCATGGATTGCAGTAAAAAATGTTTGGTTGTTGTATCACTTACACTTTGGCAGAAACAGAGCTAAACGCAAAACATGAACATTGATAAGGAAGCTGACAAAGCAGTTATACCATATAAAAGAGGACCAACATAGCTAATGATCTGCCTAGGATGTATCACTGTTGTAAGTTCGGTAGGTCTTAAACTTTTCCACCGCCCACGGAAAAATGACGCCGATGTCTCGCATCAGCGGCATAGTTCACAGGGAGACTATATTAACTTAACCGCTAGAAATATAGTAAAAAGAAAACCTAGGTCTATATATTTTTTAAATTTCAAAGTTTGCCATCGCAGAAAGCCAAATAAAGTAACGAATTTACTACACTATACAGTTGTTTTGTCGATGTAGGACTCACCAGTGGTACTAAAGTTCAAAAGGTTCATTCTATTTCTAAATTAGACTACATCATACATATGTAGAACTACGGGACAGAGGAGGAAAGGTGCGTATTAAACCTTTACATAAAGTTAACAACTTGTGAGTACAACATAAACTTATACTTTTTCGTTGAAATACAATGCTGCTAGCATTATGTACAATACAATAAATATACGACGTATAGAAGAAGGCTAAACACACGCAATGCACAATGGCAAAACAAATCATATAAATGTAAGGATAACAGGCATTTTACTGAGTTTTAATTTTTTCCAGTGTCCCTGCAGGTTGGGCGTAAGAAATATACTTGCTGTCCCCATTGCATGATCGTAATAGGCGACTAAATTTGGGATCTTCTTCTTCCTAATATCTCCTTTGACAATGCCTAACTTTTGCCCTTTAGTTGAGCGTTCGCCCCTGTGAGGAAGGCTTTGGGTTCAGTCCCCTGGCCGAGACATACCAAAGTCTGTGAAAATGGTAGCTTCTCCTCCTACTTATTGCTCAGCAATTTAGGAGGGAGACGACTGGTTCGCCCGTTGTCAGTATAACGTGACCGTCGGCATCAGTTCTGAGCTATTACAAGGAGACAAACACGAACATATCGCAGCCTCCCAAACACACACGCATGCGTCTTGCACACGGGGGAGGGGGGAGGCGTCCTTAAATGACCATAGCTGTTGATAGGACGTTAAACAATATTAAACCTTAACCTAAACCTTATCTGTTTTTTTCAGGTCTTACAGAAAACGAAATTTTATCGCAGTCTTTGCTGCTTTTTTTTGCTGGTTATATAACCACGGCTAATCTTCTCATCTGCTTGCTGCACCAGATGGCCATCGACCCGGAAACATGTAGCAAGGCTCAGCAGGAGATAGATGACCAGTTAGATGGAGTATGTTGAATGAAGTTTGTCATCCATAATACCTTCTTTAACCACGGGCTGCTATCCGTCTTTCTATCTCCTATATATTAGTCACGTTAAGGCAATTTGTTTTAAGTAATCTTTGTAATAAAAACTACAATAATAGATAATAGGTTTACATGTCATTAGGCAATCAACTTAATTGTGAAGAGCAACTGTTGACGCGTAAAAATATCACAGGTTTATGTCAAGTCATGTGAATTTCGGTCCATGCACATTCCAAGTAGTGACTTACACTTGATGTGGATATTTTAACCTTTTTAATTTTTTTGCTTTTGTTTTTTGTTTTTTGTTCTCTAGAAGAATATCATTAATTGTTTCAGATGCGGCCTAATTACGATAACGTACGTAACCTTTCCTACCTGGAGATGTGCATTAGTGAGATTCTTCGTTTGCATCCAGTAGTAAGGTTATTATTTTTCATATCTGTCCAATCTCGGCTAGTATTTTGAACTGAATGGTGTGATTTGCGATTAATTTGAGTCATTTAATTTGACATTTTGACGTAATGTCATAACGCTTTACACAAACAATATCTAATAAGGAAATATATAATGTCTTTATGTATAGTTCTCATGAGTAATATTACTTGTATGTCCAATATAGGCACTAGATCCACACAAACAAATGTCCAATTGATGTGTTCGGAAAATTGACAACATTGAAACAACAGTGTTGGCATCTAATTGTGTTAATACATTATGAATGACGTTTAGTTACTGGTCGACTGAATGGACATGTTTTAACATCAGCGTTAGGATTAATAAGTAACTTTATAATCATTGTTTTAGGTTATGTATTAGTTTAATAGTTGTACTAGACAATTTACCTCAAAAATTTGACAAATGACATTGTCCTCGCTGTCATTTTAACCTCTCGATTTCTGTCGCTCCTCCGTTACTTCTTTTTCGAGAGACTTCTTCCTAATTGGCGTCAGGTCATGGTTTGTTCGTAGCATCCTGGGATGAAGAACGACAATTGTTTGATAACAAAATTTCCCTACCCTATTTTCAATGTTATGAGGGTCAATATTAAACAAGAATTCTATGGAATTTTATTTCTAGCCTGTCCTCTCTATGACCATCAATAACAGCAAATTGAGATATCGGAACAAAACACGGAAACTCAACATTCATGATGAGCTAACGGACAACATTGCTTGATCTTTTTACGTGGATGACTTTGTTATATGCTACCAGACAAAACAAATGAACATATAGGCTTCATATCTGATAGAAAGATGTCGATCCTTCCTCATATTAAATGCCTTTAGGCAAAAAGAATTAAAGAATTGAACATTTGAAAAGTCGTTTCCCATACTGACTTGATACGTAGGTATTCCTAAGACTCTATAGAACACTTGTGAGAGCTAACCTGGACTGTTTATGGATACAGGACTCTGTACATGTCAGGGGCCTGAGGCTTGTAGTTACAGCTTTTAAAAGCACACCATCTGCAAATCTTGACGTGGAAGCAAACAATAAGATAGTATTATATAATCGTCGAAACAAACTATTGTTGCAGTACGCAAATCAGTTAAATTCTAAAATTCAAAGAACATACCTCCGGTTCAAAATAAACCAAACCCTATTCCAACCTTTGGTATTCGAATTTCGTCCCTTCTGGAAAATGCCCAAATTAATATTGACCTAATCCAATAATTTGCAGCTACTGATACTCCTTCGTGGTTTCTGGGTTCTTCGGAGGATAATTTTTCACTTAATGAGATAGCTAAATCTTTCTCTTTACTGCAGTTAAAATATCAGGACTTTCAAACATTTTATTCTGTTGATTTGGAAGATGATCATAAGGTTGCTGCGGCCACGGTAGCGAAAATGCTACTATTAGATGCAAGCTACCAAATGATGCATCAATATTCTTCGCATAAGCCCCATGTTATCTATTTCACCCTTTAACGGAAAACCCAATGATGTGCTGCATTCAGTTATCTAGTCGGATTCTCTGGCTGTTCTTTTCATAATACAACAGAGCAATATTTCGTGACATCACAATATCTTCTTAATGCAAACTTTCGCACGCACTTAAGTAAATAACAACAAAAAAACATACCGGGACAAAATTTGAATTTAAAAGCCGATCAACAGAGAGCAGGGACTAACGATACACAGAAGAAAAGACATGGTGAAATGACATATAAACAAGAGGACTATGTCACTTACTTATAATTTAATGTTGTTTACAAACACATCTCATATATTTGACATCGAAAGTGGGTAAAAGTCAAATCTATTTGAACAAATTTGATATTTAAACAATGATCAGTAAGTTGTTATGATATTTATTCTGTGCTTGCAATCGGAATGTTTGAATAAATTTGACTTTCTGATTATTAAATAGAGGAACAAAGTCGTTAATATTTTTATTGTAACTACTATGAAGATGCATATTTAGTAGCAGTTATGAATGACGTTGTTTAATGTAGTATCTAGTAGTAGTAATTTACTTCTAATATCATAGAACTGACCGGTCAGCATCAAAGGACGTTACGATTGGAAACATCTTCATCGAAAAGGGAACCACAATAGCCATTCCCATAGGGGCAATCCACTATGACGAGAACATCTGGCCGGAACCGGAAAAGTTCATACCAGAGCGGTTAGTAACAATAGCACGTTTCAAATAGCTCATAACACGAGTTTTTAAATAGAATAAAAGAAAAAAGAGAAATTGACGGAATGGTCTTTTATGGTAATGAAGTACCATTTCCTCAGCAGTATCATAGTACTTCCGACTCCTCTTTCCATATGCCTCACTAACAAGACTGTGTATAGGAGAGCTCCTATTACAGCACTTGACTTTTCCACATTGCATATCAACATTCTGCATGCTAAACTTGCTTCACGTCTCATGAAGTCCGTTCTCTCTAAAACTAATAAACTCTCCTACAGATTCTTGTTGTAAATTAAACAGATACATTTAATTAAGCATAACACAGCTTATCAGAAAAATACTCACATGATGATGTCTGCAATATCAGTTGTTTTGTTAGCATGACTTTTGAACATTTACTAAAATCATCCTAATAAATTTCGACAGTAAGTGTGTTTTTCACATTTTTGGTGACTTAATATAATCGAAATCACTGATACATGGTCTGTTAAAAAGAAAATGATAAACTATACACTATTAAGTTCTTTTTATAGTTTTTGTGCTTTAATAATGATATTATCGACAACTACTCGCATCTTCTGTATCCTTCTGCAATTGACGTGTTTGACACCATAGACTCCCCTCTTCTACTGGATGTCTTGACTTACACTGGGCCTACTTTATATGGTAAAGAAACTCGTTTTTCTCCATGTGACACCTCCATGATTTATCCGTCGAACGAGGTGCATCGTGAAGGACAACACATGTGCAACATCCAGCGCACATTCTCCGTTATCTCGGGGTTCATGACATCTTGTCATCAGTTACTTTTATTGTTTTTTCGTATCCATTTTGCGTCTATAAACTAACGATTTCGTGGGGTTTTTCTATCTTTGTTTTGCTAATGTCGAAAACATAAGATATATTTGACCTTAATACAAAAGTATGACTTGAAGGAAAATTTGAATATACATATAGGTAACAATATATCTAGACAAACTCGTCTGCTCTGTCAGTGTAAGTCGGATTGAAATTGATGTTGAAAAATAGGGATCGTTTACTGCTGACCGATATTCAAAAACTTTTTTTTCATTATATGACAAAAATATTCACACATCACATGATATGTGCATTACAGATTCACCCCCGAGGCAAAAGCAGCGAGGGACCCCTTCACCTATCTTCCGTTTGGACATGGCCCACGAAACTGTATTGGAAACAGGCTGGCTCTGATGCAGGCTAAGATGACAGTGGCTAGTATTCTGCAGAAGTATACACCTGTCAGGTGTGAGAAAACCAAGGTAATTTTACTGTATAGATATAATGTATACCATTGTATTAGATAACAACTGGAAAGAAATCAAATCCTGAAGAGACGTACTCATATAACTTACTACAAAAAAATTATAAAGTTCGTGTGGTTGTAAAGAGAAGATCATGAAAACGTTTTTATGGTAAATCTGCATATCTATTGTCCGTTCAAGTGTTGTTTAAAACAAGGTGTGGTGGATTTTCCTCCCGTAAACGAAACCTCTTCCATGCTTAAGGCAATTATATGATCGCGTAATAACCATGCATTATGAAATTTTAGTTTTACAAAATCAATATATGCCAATGTCCTCTGTTTAGATACCCATCAACATAAGTAACCTGCAATGGATTCCACTGGACAATTGGATTCGATTTGAATCAAGAAACTAGTGAGAAAAAGACGGGAACAATCATTTATGCTGCAAATCTATATGCTGTCTCGAAATATTATTCAATGTACGTATATAACGTACTTCGCCACTAATTAGCCCAAAATGACTCTGTACATTCCCGATGTGAGACAATCCGACAAAGTGTTATTTCTCCCCCTTTTACAGCAACATGTTACTCCTTTCAATAGCATATGTGTCGTATACGCTTTATGTGCGTCCTGTTTTTATAATTTTCTAATAATCTTAATTTTTGTACAAAATGCAGCATATTTTAATCAAATATTTCTTACATAAGTTTATAGATCTAAACTTTCTAAGTGACGAACATCATTGTCCCTTTCACATAACACTATAAAAGTGTATATCCTTTCATTTTTTTTTACGTTTTGCGATATTAACATATATGTATATTTCACTGTCATGGTGCTTTAAGCCTTAATTTGAAATACTTTTGTGACATACCAGTTTTCAGTACTTAATCCCAATTTTATAAATTCATTTTTATACTACCTTTGTGATTGTGTACGTGCTGCTTTGCCCGTGTACTTTGTTTTACTTGTTAAATTGCCCCTGTGATACTTGTCTTTTTAATTACCTGCATGTGATTGTTTATTTACTTCATGTTTGTCGCAAGAATAGCACTACAGAGCTTATGTTTTGTTGTTTCAAATATAAGACGTTAATTTTAATGGTCTCCAATATGAGATACATGTATCTTATTTAAATTGGAAAATGTTACAACATTACCCCAGATTTGTAAAGATATAGTTTATATTTGTTGCTAGCAATCATCGAGTTTAATTCCCGAGAATATGTTTGTGTGCCTTTCCTCTTTGCTAAAATGTATTGGAATCAAGACTTTGTGTGTGTTACCAAGGTATATTGTGGTGTGTCGCGTGTTTACGTGTTGTACTGAATGATTGTTTAATTCAGCTCTATGTACACTAATAAAGCTTTTTTATGTGCTAGAAATAGATATGGTTTTTTTTTTTTACATTTTTCGATGATGAATTAGCTTGTGTATCGCACAGATTCAATATTACAAAACGAGTTGTATAATAATTGCATTTGGTGAAATATTTTGTGAAGTGTTTGAAATATATTTAGACATTATTCAAATTAAATTTTCTATAACAATTTTTAGTATTAATGATGGTGATTCAAACTCAGTCAAATTTGATTTGAGAGACCATGGGAAAGTCTAAAAATAGTGTCTATAGAGAGATGGTTTTTTAATAGAGTATTTGAGTATTCGAGCGTGTATGCGTGCGTACGTG
>JAULCA010025784.1:0-14598 GCA_032360845.1 Crassadoma gigantea
AGGTTTTGGGTCACCTCTCCGACCATGTGGGGTTTTTCCGGGTTCTCAGGTTTCCTCCAACACAAAGAATCCCCCTGAATTTGATTAGTCATATTATAGTTTGTGTTTTATTGTAATTCCTCCACTATCCGACTTTAAATAAAGTTTATCTTATTTCACTTTGAAAGCTGTATTCTGAATCAGTAAATTTCAGAGATCAACAAAAGCTACGCTCTTTTACCACTTTGCTTTTTCATATTATTTGAAAGACATATCATCCGATTCTAAATATCTTTAATTGAAGTCCAATAAATTCCAGTGATTACGCTCATGTACATTCTCTGTGTAAAATCCTTAAGTACTTTCCACTCTTTGTTATATATGTTTTTTCCTTCTCGTATTTTCGTGTCCTCATTTCCGTATTGCGCATCGGCCATAAAAACCCATACTCCAATGACCCACCCCCAGGTGGCAACAACATACGCCCATAGGCTGTTCACAATGCACCCGGCCTGCACCAGTGATGCCATTTAATTACAAACTTCACATCATTTATACAGAAACTTCCATTATACTGATCAGTTACTATCAGAATCAATGTACATTGTACAAGTGTATACATAAGACAATTTAATGAAAAATTAACCTGTCTGTCCTGACCAGTGCTTTGCCCTGAACTGACTTACCAGCTCACTTGCTTCAAGTGCCTGTCATGCAAATACAGGTGTGCCACCAACTGGGCGAACCATTAGAGAAAACTAGTTCGCGCTCATTCCTTTTAGTCAACCACGCAAAATATGATGTCTATGGGAATGCCTAGATGTTTTTATAACAGCAGCTCTACAAAGTTGCATATAACCATTGAGTGAACATTTCAACGAGTTCGACTTGTTAATTGCGAAAAGGTGGAATCTTTTTGATTATATGAACACAATATATAGAGGTTAGGAGTAATTGTTATTTTCGAATAAATGACGAAGTATGTATATTATGGAGCATGTGATGACATGACTACAAACCCTTTGAGACCAAAATTACTTCTTCTGAGTCTACAACCTCGTATTTTGAAAGATTCAAGCCAGAGAAATACGATTGCACCTATTTTAACTATATGTGTACTCTTACACACATATAACTGAATTTTCCCCCTTCAATTTTCCTAGCTAAATACTTTTTTTGGTTAGAGTATATGTTCCTTATCATTGATACAATGGACCATTTCCAGTATGCTGTACTCTCGTATATATAAAAGTTGTTGCCAAGAGGCTTTTGTAATTCTACATGATCAGTACAATTAATTTGTGATATTAGACAGCACTTCATCCTTCTTTGAACTTTCAACAGACAGATAATATATGTGAAAGAGCCTCTCTTATATTAGAATTTGGTAAACATCTATAGGCAGCGTTAAGACGCATGATCAAGTTTATTTGTATTTATTATTATATATAAGTACACAAATAAGCAATAAAAAAAGTGTTTCTGTAGAAACTATCTAACAAAACCTATTACAAAACGACGTTACAAAACTAATCATTTTAAAATTTAATTCTTCCCTACATAGAGTTGAAGTTTTGTGAAGATGGAATTTGATAATGTTGATTACAAATTATCGAATATTTTTCCCAGTTGTATACATGCAACTCCTAAACAACCGAAGTTCGTTGCATATATATCTCAATAAAGCAGACTTTCCTGTGCATACATGTATATCTCTACAAATTACGTGTCTTCTGCACGTCTCCACAAACTAGATTTTCTTGTTCTTTATCTCATAAAAAGCAACTATCTTGCATACATGAACGTCTTCATGAACTTTTTTTGTATAGCATAATTGTTCATAAAGGAGACCATACTCTATACGTTTTCCACAAGAGACCTTTGTGCACACGTCCCCATGTTGGAGAACATCTTGCACACGTTTCCACAATGGAAAACATTTTGCAGACGTTGCAACACTGAATAAGACTTTCCACACGTTTTCACAATGGAGAAACTTTCGTGCATGATTATACAATGTAGACGTTTGCATATGTACCCACAACAATAAAAAACAACTTCACACGTTCCCACAATGGAAACCATCGAAATAACGGAGAAAATCTTACACAGTATTCCACAATTCTGATTATCTTGCACACGTTCCCATAGAGACTATCCGTCGACACCGATACCATATGTGAGAAAAAAAACTGCTTTCATGATCCTGATCAGAAAATGTTGATCATTTTTGCAATTATTTTGGGGGAAAATAATGTCATTTTCATAAGGCTTAATAATATTAGCTTCAACACTATTGAATTTGCAAACATACTTGAAGGAAAGCCAAACCAAGAATACGGCATTTAAATAGTACCGTGTTAAAGACGTCGCAAATGAAATTTATAAAAAAAAATATTTCTCACCAACATATTTGACCAAAGAATAAACCGTTACAAATCTACACTGGGAAATAAGAGGGAAGACTTCCATATACCATAAATATATATACCATAAATATATATACCAAAAGTACGAACAGAAATAACTGAAATGCAACCAATCATTTTTTTTCAATTTGAATGAAACATATCTGAGAAAAAAATCTAAACATAGATCTTACAAAAGCTGAAAATATTAAGATATTATTTACAAAGGGAAAAACTGAAAAAATTAATTATTCTTCCTGATTTTTGACGGATTAAAACTGCATAACGATGTAATATCAAGAACATTTTTTCTTTTGATTTTGTCTCTTACAATGTGATGACATTATATACCACTATTGAAATATGTACATAAGCATTCTTATCATAGTGCAACTAAACGGCAATGGCATGCATTGTCTTATAAACTATACTATAAGCCCAATTGTTGACGCCATCATCATTGTGATGTTATCATTATTTTAAGATCATAACCTAAATGGTTATGTTGAGGATGCTTATTGAAAAACCATACAACAGTTTGAAATTACACTTGAATTTCATTGTCTCAATATTTTTAATTTAATACCTGTATCTTAAGTCAAAATGTCAACATCAGAAATCAGCTTCTTTAAGGTGACAGTAATTATGGGCGACTGACTACAGGAAAACTAACATGTGGTTGCATTGCACACAACATGCAATTTTCCTGTAATGCATAATTCATATAACTGCCATCTAAAAGCAGTACAATACTTTTAACAAATATGATTTAAACTAAAACGTTTTCTCACCTCCTCATTCCTTATCATACTCACAAACCTACTAAATAAACAAATACAGATGTGTAACTTATTACAGCCAAACCTGTCAAGGTACACACATCACTCCACTTAGTAAAATTGCTAAGATTTCCTCTTCAAAAGAGCTGGTTTTTCTTTTTAAGATTTGAGTATTTTCCCTCTTTCATAGAAGATAGAGTAGCATGAAACAATATAAACAAGAGGCCCAAGGACCTTAGGGGTCACCTGAGTTATATCATAGGTACTAGAAGCTTTATTTTATTGCTTAGGTGTGATGTGGCAATCAGCATGTACACTAAGTGAAATAAAATACTTGTGATATCATCAATTGATAAGAATTGGTGAATGTTCCCTTTGGGGCCCCACCCTAGCCTCTGGGGATGGGGCAGGAATTCCAATTTTACAATGTAATACCCTCATCCACCAAAGATGATTCTGACCAAGTTTGAATAATTTTCTGGGAAAAATGGATAAAATATACCCAAAAGTGTTATTTCCCTTAATAAACCATAGCTAACTTTATCCCCTACCCAAAGGAGAACGGATATCACGGAGGTCCTGAAAATTACAATTTAAATAAAGCCTCTGAAGATCTTTCCATCCATGCAGAGAAAATGACTGTGGTACCTCTGAGTCTAGATAAGATTTTTGAAACATTGGTTAATTTTCCTTTTTGGGCCCTGCCCTGGCCCCAAGGGTTGAATAGGAATCCCAATTTTACAATTTAAAACCATCTTCTTCCAAGGATAATTCTCACCAAGTACAATTAATTTCCTACAGAAAATTGTCAAAATATACACAGAAGTGTTATTTCCTTATATCAACTAGTAAACTTTACCCCCTCCCCAAAGGAGAATGAATAGCTCGGGGGTCCTGAGATTTACAATTTAAACAAGCAGGCTATTAAGATGCAATGATTTATTAAATAAAAAAAATAAAAAAATAGAAGTATACAATTTATTTATAACATATTTTAATGTAACAATGATGTAACTAGGAATGCCAATTTGATGATACATTTTTATCGGCAAGGTGTGATGATGTGTTGCTTATTCAGTTTACATTCCAGTTCTTGACAAAATTATCTGACTTTTTGAACTTAAATCCATGAAGCTGCTAAAATACTGACAATGAATTTCTAAAAATAGCAAGTGACCTTGACCTGACAACCCTGAAATTTGAACTTGTTCGAGTCATTTCCATTCTATATAACACTGGGAATCTAAACCATTTCCAAGTAAAAATCGTTTTTGGCCCCCTCCGTTAGTCCCACTATTTGTACAATTTTTAATCCCCATCTCCTTTGAATGCTTCCGACCAAATGTGATCAATATCCATTGCATATATAGTTTTACAGAAGGGGAACAAATCCTTTCATTACTAAAGAAGAAGAATTTTAAAGAATTCACTATGTTTTCCATATTGGGCCCCACCCCTCAGGCCCCTGGGGGGCAAGACCCATGGTTTATACAAAATTGATTCCCCTTCACTCAAGGATGCTTTTAACCAAATATGGAACAAATAATTTCATTCCTACAGAAGAAGAAGGATTTTAAAGAATTTGCTGTTTCCCTATTGGGCCCCACCCTTCAGGCCCCTGGGGCGCCAGACACACAGTGTATACAAAATTGATTCCCCTTCAACCAAGGATGCTTCAGACCAAATATGGAACAAATCCTTTCATTCCTACAGAAGAGGGATTTTAAAGAATTTGCTATGTTTCCCCTATTGGGCCCCACCCCTCAGCCCCCAGGGGGGCCAGACCCACGGTTATACAAAATTTGTTCCAGGCAGGTGAGCTAAGAAATGAAATATCAAATCTATCTGGCTGGTACATTTTAAGAAGAAGATTTTTAAAGCTGAATACCCATTATAGCCTATGTTGAACTTTGACCCCTGGGCATGGCCCTTCGACTGTATTGACTCTATACATAATCTCAATATTGATTAAACAGAGCATCTTGTATACTGATTTTTTAAACTGTAGGTGGAGTATCACTAGTACGTTTATAAGACAAGTGAACTATTATTAAAATCAAGCTTTTCACTAACTTGACTACAGAATGTACCACATGATTTCGATATCAGTAAGAATTTCCAGTGACACCAACAACACAAAATTGAAACATTGTACAATACAATAACTTTATTCAAAATGAATGACCGAGAATGAAATGATTTCTAATAACTGTACTGCTGCAAATGGTGAAAATTGGTTCCTGGTGAATTTGTTACTGTTCAGAGGCACATGATTATGAATGTTTGACATTGTATTCAGTGTCATGAATTCTTATATTCCAACGATGTTTAGTAAAGATATATACACATTCATCAAGTCAGGCAACTTGTTCAAACAGTCAATATCTGCTCTCCCACACTGGTCACTAAAAAGAACTTTCACCGACCACTTTGATTCTGCCTGCTTAGTTATAGATGAAGTTGAACCTGAAAAGACAGAAAATGTAAAGAACAATTTTAATCATATTACAAATATTGAAACATGTTTTCTAACTTATCATATGGAGAAATGACGGCCACTTTGCTAATTGGCATAATCTGCCATCTTGGATAAAATGGGGCCACTTGGCCCATTGGGATAACACTATGGGCTTAAAGATTTTGCGTTTATCGGGTGGATAGTAATCCAGATAATATTTGCCGGGATGTCAAATTTCCCTACAAACTGTCTAAATATTGGTGAAAAGTTAAGTAGCGTGATTCATTAAAAAATCTAGGCACCTACATGTATATGTTCTATGCAATCGAATACTGGAATGCGACTAAATAGCCATTTTCTGCACTTTCCATCAAATTTTTCAAAGATGTCTCCATGACCTAGATAAGTTGCCGAGATTTGCTCGATAACTTTCCGTTTAGACAAACACAGTTTATCAGTTGTTTTAAGAATATTTGCAATATCTGAGGTTCCTAGAGCATTTGAAAAGTGAATGTTTTGAAATATGACATAAAATCAAAGAGGCACCAGAGGGGATTATGTAAAAACATATTATTATTCTGAAAGTGAAAGGAGTCTCCATGTTCTTGTGATATTCTCTCCACTTGAAAGAGGCACCAAAAGGATTCATTTAAAATATTTACTTATTTTTATTCCTTCCAGATAAATTGAACTGTGGATAGAATTACCAGAATGTCATTGTACAGGAATGGACACATGATTTGAAAAAAAAATTCTTACTGATCTAACAATGTTAGATCAGTAAGAATTTTTTTTTCAAATCACATAACATGTTATTTGTAAATAATAAAATATTTCTTTTTCGTTATAATTTTTTTTAGAGCATGCCATGACATGAAGTTTATCCCTGTTTTAGACAATGTTGTTGAATAAATGCGTAGATAATCTTTTGTACTAATCATAAGTTGGTACAGAGACATATAAAGCCGTATAAGGTAGTTTATACGTCTCTGGTTGGTATCACATATGAACCTTCGTGCTCAATCACCTCATAATATCTAAACATAAAAAAAGAGCAAAAACGGATATTTAGGATGAAAAATTAAAGCATAATGATGTTTTTATATTTTTTCAATTGATAAGTCAATCAGTCTGTCTTATCGTTGAGTGGAATATGTAAACTTATTTGTAGTTCCAACTAACCACATTTTGTAAAATTCAACATTTGAAAAAGAGCAGGTATTCCGGCCTTGCCTCTGCAATAATCATCTGAGACATATAAGTTTGATCCTTCTTTCTGGGACAGTCTGGTTCTTGTCTTGCATCCCTCATTTGTTAAATATAGATATACTTATTACTCAGTATATCCAAGTAACAGCCATAAGCCGGCAAATTTTCTATCCTTATTGTTTAAGAATCTTTGTATCATGTAAAGTAATTGTAATACTGCAATGTATTGAGATTACAATCGTCATATTTGGTCTTGTTTTATTCTATGTATGCATCTTTTTTATTATATACCACACCTTTTAATTTTTTATTCAAGCTTTTGATAACAACATATCGTGCAAGGATGGGAACCGTCAAGGCTATTGATTCACTGGTTGGAATTTCAGTTTAAAACCAATCGTGCAGTTGATAATTGATTCACATTACCCCTTTGGAGGCCCTTGATTTTTTGCAAATTTCTGATTTTAAAACACAAATTTCTCGTTAATCATGCAGATTTTGTAGGTGAATGTTTCACAACTAACACCTTAAATGTCGTCTTACATATAAATAAAGTAAGAGTTTTATATAGTGTAGAGGTAACAAGTAAAAAATGCACATTGTTCATGCTCCTTCATCGGTAGTATAGAATGTGCAAGAATGACAGCTGTTTGACTATATATTCTATGTGTTTTCTTATATTAAGAAGTTTTGTGATTCCTGTTCCCATTATCTTTGATAAAACTCATTCAATATGATCAGTTAGTTGGTTTTATTCTACAGAGTTGTCTTTAAATATCAAAATTCGTACATGTAGCTAAAATGAGCCTGGGAACAATCATTTGTCTGCTGGTTGCCATGGTGGCATGAAATAACTTTGATGATCACGTCATCCAACATGCTCTGCCCCTCATTAATATTCATGAGAAAAAGTGGCCCTTATTTTTCCATATGTATAAATCACACTTGTTGGCTGGATGGCAGAATGCTCAAGTGCCTTAATGTGAGAGGAAACCAGAGTACCGTAAGAAAACCCACAAGGTCAGGCAGGTGACCCAATACTTATTCATGTCTGATCGGCCGGAGTCGATACCCTGGCCACATTGGTGAAAGGCAAGTGTGTTATCCACTGCCCATCGATTTTAACTTTTGATGTCAAGTCTTGGATAGACCATAATATGTTTTCATATATTGCAAAACTGAACATGTTAACAAGTTGTTTTGTTTACCTTGATAATAAAGGAAACCAGCGAAAGGAGCAATACATAATTGATTGTTTTATCTCCATCATTTCTGTTTCAACTGACTAGGTTGCTATATTCTGTCATTCAATGAAACTGATTTAAATGTTATACAATGTACTTTTCACAAATAATGATGACAGAATTAAACACAAATTCTGCTATTTCTCCAATCATTTACATTATATTTTCTGATAGTTTTATGTCATGCAGTCAAAATCTAAATCACTCAAGATGCTTGTCAGCATTTCATTATGTTTGGAAAGGAAGGAGTGCAATCAAGCTTGCATTTGAAAAGGCAGTCATGTCTTCTTCTTCATGAGATTACTACAATTGTATTGTTACAATGCTTTATCCCAAATACTGCCAATTTCTTTTGACGATTTTCATACATTCAATTGTATCTAACAATAAAAAAACTAATTAAATTTCAAAATTTATCATAATTGAATAATTAATAAAACCCTGTTACACTAAAACAAAACGAAATTTGAACATTATTTAAACCTCTGAAGAGAAGATTCTTAAATAGTTATTGTACACAATAACCTTCAAATAATTTAACAGAAAGCCGTTTCTTCATGACTCTGATTTGATTGACATGATGTTTTGTGACTTTTGTTAACTTCATTTTGCACTTTTGATCTTCTTTAGAGCCCTTGATAATCATCACATCAAAAGTTCAATTCAAATTTTGAGAATGTAGATGGTCGTAAATAAGCGATTATTATAACTTCATTGTGTACTTTTGGTAATAAGAACAGAATTTTAAGACGGGAGAAATGGGGAAAGGCAAGATAACTGTTGACAAATGGCCATAATTAGAAAATAATTTCTATCTTTTGACATCATTCAATATCATTTAGACTTGTGAAAGAGGACCCAAAGGACTTTATAACAGTTAACTCTAGTCAAAGCAGAGTAGCTATAAAGCCTACTTGTGTGTTGTAGCGAGCTCCGTAGTCTACCAATAGCTTCTAGCTGTGGCCAAGAAGGATTAATTGTAGAAGTGATAAAACATGGATAAATATTTCATTGTAGAGTTTTATTGGTGTAAGAATGAAAATAGATTAGCTACAAAACAATTAATGCACAACAAATTCGAAAAAACTGTTGGAAAGTTTATTGTTCAAATGGAAGCAACCCGAAATGTCCCCACCTGTGCGAGAATCAGAGACGCTGACAGGCTCATAAATTTTGTAAAGACTCTGCTCGTTGCACAATACATTTTCAAGACAATTTCATGAAAACAGTATGAAGAACACAATTACCTCACATCAAAGTCCTGTAAAACTATCGATGTAATGAGCACTGATGGGCATAAACCTCTTCCTGACAACCCATTACAAGGTACTCAACAATTCGGACGACTTTTTTTCCAATCTCACTTGGCAAGAGGCTTCATTGAGCTGGCCATTAAAATCACTCACCCTCGCTGGAAATGGGGTAAACAAAGATATAGGGAACAGACAAGGGACCCATGTAAGAACCGAAATAGTCACATTAAACAGATGCCCAGTCTGCACGTCCTTCCCAGCATTGTGGGTTTATCCTTAAAACACTACCTTTAATTGGTGTCCAGGGGTTGCATTTTCGAAACTTCCTGAAAGTTTTTGCCATTTTCTGGTTCCTTCACCCCATGAGAATTATAAACCGATTGCGTTGTATGGGTTTCAAAATGTTTATGTATGATCTGACAATCCCCCCAAAAAACAAGAGGCCCAATAGGCCTCCATCTCTCACCTGGTATTAATCTCACACTGTAACCTAAAAGGTTATTTCAAATAAAGCTACAAGCATTATATCAGTATTAATATTCAGAACAAGAGGCCCAATGAGCCTGCATCGCTCATCTGGTATTAATCTCACAACTGTAACCTTAAAAGTGGAACAAAATAAAGATACAGGAAAAATATCAGTGTCTTGACTTCAAGTCATTCAGAAGAACCTGTTAAACGATTAAAACACATTTGACCCCTGTGACCTTGAAAGTCAAGCATGGACATTAAGTTGAACAAACTTCATAGCCCTTCCTCCCAGAATGCAACTTTTAAAATATCACCACCTTATACCTTTTGTTTATTGAGAAGATGACTTTAAAGATTTATGCACTATGGACAAGATGTGACCATGAAAGTGTATCAAGGTCATTCACATCAAATATAGCCGAAATGCTCCCTTTTGGCCCCACCCAGCAGCCCCCTGGGGGGTCAGCTGCCACACCATTTGTACAATTTTGAATCCCTGCTTCCCATGAATGCTTTTGATCAAATATGATCAGTGTCTAGTGCATAGTTCTACAGAAAAAGTCTTTTGTAGAAATATAGCCATATTACCCACTTTTGGCCCCGCCCCTTAGCCCCAGTGGGGGCAAGACTCACGGTTTATACAAAATAAGTCCCCTTCAGTCAAAGATTCTTTAGACCAAATATGGCACAAATCCTTTCATTGCTACAGAAGAAGAAGGATTTTAAAGAATTTACTATGTTGCCATATTGGGTCCCACCCCTCAGGCCCCTGGGAGGCAAGACCCACGGTTTATACAAAATTGGTTGCCATTCACCCAGGGATGCTTTAGACCAAATATGGAACGAATCCTTTTATTCCTACAGCAGAAAAAGGATTTAAAGAATTTGCTATGTTTCCCCTATTGGGCCCCGCCCTCTGGCCCAAGGAGGGTCAAAAACATAATTTATGCAAAATCTGTTCCCCTTCCATCAAGGATGTTTCTGACCACATTTGATCTAAATCCATTCAGCACTTTATTACTAGTAGAAATTTAAAGTAATTGCTTCTATTTCCCCTATTGGGCCCCAGCCCCTCTGGCCCCAGGGGTATCAGAGGCACCATTTATGCAAAATCTGTTCCCCTTTCATCAAGGACTTTTCTGACCAAATTTGGTTAAAATCCATTCAGTACTTTATGACGAGTAGTGATTCAAAGAAATTGCCTATATTTCCCCTATTTGGCCCCGCCCCTCTAGCCCCTGGGGGGTCAGAGTCACCATTTATGCAAAATCTGTTCTCCTTCCCCAAAAGATGTTTCTGGCTGAATTTGGTTAAAATCCATTAAGTACTTTATGACTAGTAGCGATTTAAAGGACTTACCTCTATTCCCCTATTGGGCCGAAAATTATGTAATGTTTCAATTTCCTGCATGATATATGGTATACAATTTAACGTAATTCTTATAACGTCAAGGGAACTATGTTCCCTGACGTTAATAAAACCATCTTTTTGTATTTTGTTTGATTTTTAAGAACACCAGATGTACTCAATTGGGTCAAGGTCAAATCAATTTAGATATGCTTAAAACAAGATATCCTAGAGGAATCCCAGCAACCAACATTGAAATATCATGGAATGTTTGTGGGTTATACATTCTTTTCTATTCTTGAGTAATCTTGTGAACATTAGGGGATCAAGTATATTTTGATGCAACATGATCTTGAAGAGTTTTTTCTCAGCTAGATTTTCCTTTACTCATCTCAAATAGGAGCTTTCACAACACAGTATCAAGTTAAACCAAATCTTGATTCATCATAAATAACAAACTCCAGGGTTAGTGTGGTTTGTTTGTGTTTTACGTCCTATTAACAGTTTTGGTCATTTAAAGTGACTGGTCCGTTTGAGTCAGGCTAAAACCCTGACCCAGTGGTAAAAGGTTTGTGATCAAGGACAGTCAGACGCCTCAACCATTCGGCTACCATAGGAACAGTAGGAGACCAAGGGGATCTTGTACAGCCTGTTTCCTCAATGTGGCCAGGTAGCCATTTTGCTTTGTCTTAAAATTAGAACAATTAGCACAACTACAGACAAGGTGGATCATGCATACCAAGTTACAACGAAATCCTTCAATAGTATTTGTGAAATTGGGGTTACAAAAATGGTTTAAAAACACTAAAAAACACACTGATGCAGACTTAAACTTACTCAGAAACAAGACCATGAATGAACAGAAATTTCAACAGTTCACCATCTTATGATGGAAGGTTGAAAAGTTGATGCTAGGTGCATGGACACCGAATGGAAACCATATGCAAGCCATTGCTTAAGTCACAACCATTTTATGGAAGGTGAGCAAAAAAAGTTAAAATATAAAAGCTGGAACTATAAACATGAAGGAACCAAGGGGGATTTTTTTTCCCCTGTTGACAAAAAACATGTATCGGAGAACACGTCGAAAGAAATTTGGATTGATAAATAATGACGGTTACAAAACCTACGATTAAAGACACATGAAATGGTTTCACATTTGCAGTATCACAATTACACAGAGTATCAGCGGGATGTTTAATACCTGTTTGATCTAATCTGTTGCCCAAAACACGAGCTGGCTGGCAGTAATTGGTGGTTTATCTGTATACCGGTGAGTTATGCCTGTCACTGACCCCTTAGGGAGCCACAACATGACAGTGTACATGTACTAGCCCTTCAATCAATACAATTATCTCCCCTTGTTTCTGGCCTCCGGTGCATCGTTTATCATGCTAACCTTATCCACAATTACAGGTTGTGGTAAGGAAATCGGGGCACCCTGATCACTATACCACCTGATACATGCAGGACTTGATACCCTTCAACACATCTTTCCATTTTAATCCTTCCTTTTAACGTTTCAAGAAGAAATTTTCATTGTGTATTTTGACTTTTTGTCTAAAAAAAACGCAACTCTAGGGGTAATTTTTTTTTCAAATCCATTTTGAACTCGTTGATCTACATTGACTGATGGCAACCTGTTCAGATTTAATGTATTCCAGGGGAAACAAGACAGTGAGAAATCAACGACCCCTACAAGTGCTTAGAATAGTCCATCTTATTTTCAGTTAAATTTAATCAACAGACCGTTCTCCTGGCATCTAGAATTTAAGAAATTAACTTTACACTTTTTTGCCACCATATACAAAAAAAATTGAAATCCAACCTGCATTATTGCATAAGAATTTAATTTTTTTATATCTTACAAATGGAATTTAAAATTTTTAGAAAATATTCTGAACAAAACTAATAAAAAATCCCATATTAAGTCTAATATTGCCTTATATAAGAGACCACCTATTCTCAGTCTTATGATTTCTGAGGGCTTCTTTCTTTACTCATAAACAACCTGTCTGTAACAGGGACATAATCTAGTGTAGTTTTTTAACAAGTAGGTCAAGGTTATTCATTTGAACAAACTTGGTTATTGAGATGAAGTTGTTTGGAGATTTAAAGACATTTGACCCCTGTGGCCTTGAAAGCAGGTCAAGGCCATTCATTTTAACAAATTTGGTAGCCCTTCATTCAAACATGCTACAGGCTCAATATCAGTACCCTGGGCCTTTTGGTTATTGAGAAGAAGTCAATTGAATGGAATAGTTGATGCTAGACAGATGACAGATGTTGCACCACGGCATAAGCTTACTTGCTTTTAGGGCAGGTGAGCTAAAAATATGTAATATTGCATAATGTATACCGGGAAACTTTGCCCCATAAAACTTTCCCCCTTCACCTACATAATCCTTATTCGCCCAGTGTTAAATTCGCCCTACATCAATGGAAATTCCCTGTTATGGCCTCTCTGGCACTTATCATTCATGTAAATATTTGTAACTAAATGATGTGTTTTTGAAATATTAAACGATTACAGAATAATACAAATTGTCAATCATTTATTATGAAACTTAAGGTTGTATCACACACACTGAATTGCATCACAAATGGTTCCTATAGTTAAGCTCAGAATAGAGGAAAGTGACAAAACATGTGCTGACGTATATGTCTTTTTTTTTTAAAGCTTTTGCTTTCATGTTAAATTTGCCCTCAAATCATAAGGCAAGAGGGGTGAAAGTGAAACTGGAAAATGTTTCTCTACATATCCTCTATCATTTGGTAATATTTTCAACTTCATCAAAAAAAGAAAATGGCCGCAATGACATCATATCCGATTTTAAGTCTAATTGCTATATCTCATTAACAGAAAAATGTATTTAATTCATCTTTGGATATATTGTGCAGAATAATAAATAAATAACTTTTCTCCGGAAACAGTTTTAGGTTAAAATGTTTACTTCACGTCTTCGTTAGGGGTCAAAGTTCAAATGCGCTATATTGGGTATCAACCTTAAAAAATGTTTTTCTTATGTTCTACAAGGTCTACATGCTTGATATTTCATAGTTAAATTACTGAGATGTTCAGGTATTAGATTTGAAAAAATGGTTGTCCTTGATCAAATATCAAGGTCCCAAAGGTGAAATGCTTTAAACATTAAAATTTCTTTGATCAAGAATATTTCGAAAACTGTTATATATATATTCTGGTATAATGTAGACAACACAAATGATCATGTATATTGCAGGAAAAATTTCAGTTGACCAGGTCAAGCTCTCAGTTATTAAGGGGTCAAATTTCATATGTGCTATACATTGTATCAAGATAATGACTTAAAAAACATTTTCTAAAGTTCTACAAGGTCTTCAGTCTTGATATTTGACACATAGCATGGTCAGGTAATTGGCTATTAAGTTTGAAAAAATGATTGACCTTGATTGACTTTCAAGGTCAAA
>JAULCA010025895.1:0-14891 GCA_032360845.1 Crassadoma gigantea
GAAAACTGCTTGATCGGTTATTATGATATATCGGTTATTATGATATTTTTCTCTGGCAAATAGGATATCATAATAAGTGGGTTCCTATGTATATATAATTTCCAATCCTCAAGCTCTCTGATATGACATCTGGTCTCCTGTTTGATAATTAAGTTTCTCATCATGAACCACTGCTTTTTTACCTGGTTTTTGCCAACAAAAGTGTCAAAACTATTCCAATTGAAATAAAAAAAATCCCTTCAACGTGTCATTTCAAAAGTTCCAACTCCTCATCTGCATCATTAAAACTGTCAAATGATATTAGCTAGGGTGAGAGTATTCCTTGAGGGTCATGGATATAAACATTTTAATTAGACAGCTAAATATAAAAGGCAAGATGCTGCAAACGGCAAACAAAATTTAAGTTTTGTTGAAAGGGATATACAGTAAAGCTTTGTTTGAGATAGGTTTTTCTTGATACCATATTACATTAAGATGCATCCGATATCAGCTCTTGAATCCATGCAGTATAATGCCTCAGGTTTTCAGCCCCTCAAGTTTATGGGTCCATCCATATCACTTTCAGGATTTGGGTGGAAAGATTTGGGTGTGGGGGCGGGATTGGGTGGAAAGATTTGGGTGTGGAGGCGGGATTGGGTGGAAAGATTTGGGTGTGGGGGCGGGATTGGGTGGAAGGATTTGGGTGTGGGGGCCGGATTGGGTGGAAAGATTTGGGTATGGGCAGGAGTGGATGGAAAGGTTTGGGTGTGGGTGAAAAGGTTTAGGTGTTAGTGAGTGGGGTGAGGTGCAAAGGTTTGGGTGTGGGTGGGTGTAGTGTTCTCCCTGGAATTTTTTTGATGAGCTATGGTATTCTTTAACCCTTCCATCAAAACGCGATGCTGTCAGCCATTATGGTGTCTTTCCCATCTTTCATATATGCGACACCACTTTGAGAAAGGAAACTCAAAACAAGAGTAATAGTTGATCTATTGAATTTAAAATAAATAGCTTTACTTACTAATCCTGACATTGTATTATATTATAGCTTATTTTATTGCCTTTTCCTTTTTTATCATTTTTTTTGTAATTACTACAAATAAAATAGTCTGACTCATGAAAATGGATAATATTAGCTATCACTTTAATGAATATGTCTGAGAATAAAGAAATTATGATAACATGTCCAACCAAAAGTATTTATTTTGACAAATATCTAATTCATTGTTAAATCAATGATTTATTTTTATTTTAATTTTCCAAAAAATCCCTCAGATATGAAACTAACAGGGCCAAGATACCTGTTATCATTCATCAAACTAAAATATTTTTTTTCATAATAATGCTGTTCTCAATATAAACTCAATTATCAAAATTAATTATTGTAATAATCCAGTAAAAATATTTTTTATGATCACTGTCAAACTGGGAAAACCATGTACTATTTATAATTTTGGCACAAAAATAATTAACGCCCCTCATCTGTGTTTCAAACACCGTTGCATCACGGATTACGTAAGATTTATCAGGTTATCAAAACAAAAATGGCTTTCTTGATGAAGCAAAAATATTTCATGTTCTCTTAAAGTTGTATCGACAGTCATTTGTTGATAAAGGCATGTCACATAGCTCACTTATTTCAAGCATTAAAATTTGATGGCCAAAAACAATGCAGCGAAGGTAGGTAAGCTGACGTTTTTGAGTACAAAGCTAACTGTACTTCTGTGTTTGTATTTCTTATTTTGGTGATTGTCGGTCACCTATGAAATCAGAACGTAGATTGAAGCCATGATAATTAACAGACATCTTTTATTATAGGCCTGATTAGATGAAGTTACAGACAGGTAATTGTTGTCTGTTGTTCACCTTTCACACCTTATAGGTAGGCTAGTTCACATCCCCACAGGTAAATCTTCCCGCAGGGCAGAGTTCGATGATCAGGGTGTCGATCGTAGGGAACAATAAAAAGCTATCCGAAGGGGGGTGAGTCTAATTGCAGTGGAGAAGAGGTTATCAATTTGTGAGAACTAAATGTTCCAGTCATAAAAACCCCTCGATGAGTAACGGTCAAATACATGCGTAATGGTAAAATGGTGATGCGTAACGGCTCACAATTCATGCGTAACGGTACTCTTACGCTAAAACGGCCTGGGGAGAACACTGGGGTGAGGGTGGAAAGGTTTGGGTGTGGGCGGGTGTTGGTGGAAAGGTTTGGGTGTGGGCGGGTGCAGGGCATCCAGTTGACCCTTGATTTTTAGCAATTTCAGAAGTCAAATCACCATTTCTCAGAAATATGAAGGGTCAAAACAAATGTCAAAAAGACATGTCCCTCTAATTCCAAGAGTCAAATCTGATTTTGGGGAGTCGAAAACATACTCTCAAGGGTCTACTGGATGCCCTGGGGTGTTGATGGAAAGGTTCGGGTGTGGACGGGTGTTGGTGGAAAGGTATGGGTGTGGACAGGTGTTGGTGGAAAGGTGTGGGTGTGGACGGGTGTTGGTGGAAAGGTATGGGTGTGGACGGGTGTTGGTGGAAAGGTGTGGGTGTAGACGGGTGTTGGTGGAAAGGTGTGGGTGTGGACGGGTGTTGGTGGAAAGGTGTGGGTGTGGACGGGTGTTGGTGGAAAGGTGTGGGTGAAAAGGTTAAGGTGTGGGTTGAAAGGTTTAGGTGTGGGTTGAAAGGTTTAGGTGTGGGTGGAAAGGTTTAGGTATGGGTGGAAAGGTTTAGGTGTGGGTTGAAAGGTTAAGGTGTGGGTTGAAAGGTTTAGGTGTGGGTTGAAAGGTTTAGGTGTGGGTGGAAAGGTTTAGGTATTGGTTAAAAGGTTTAGGTGTGGGTTGAAAGGTTTAGGTGTGGGGGTGTGGGCGTGCTGTTCAGATAAGTCCAGATACTGGTTTAAGGATAAAAAAGCATAAAAACAAACATGGCAGATTTGCTAGCTTTTGGAGAGATTAACTTATTTCTATACTCTACATGCTTAAATCAAATAAAAGAGAATTATTTTGCAGAGAGGGCCATTTTGGTGGTTAGTAAAGACTTTCAATGATTTTTAGGTTGAGAATTCATAGTGTCTACTATCACACAGCACACATGTGAAAGACAACAGAATGTCTTGCACCTTCAATATGGTGTGAATGACTGCATGTGGTCTGATAAATATGGTAGTGAAAATTACCAGGAACTTATAGGTTAAAAGTTGATGGTTAACCTCATGATGATATATTAGAACAGAAGCATTTTTGTTAGTTATTACATCCCAAAAAAGTCATAAGCACTGCGGTGGTAAGCCTCTAAATTTCACTAGCCAAAGCTAAAATCTGGTAGCCTCGGGCGTAGGGCTAGTGGATTTTTACACCCATGTGAACCTAAGTTAGTAAGTAACAGCCATTGACAGTACTCATACTTTGGCCTTTTAAAAGGCATTCAATCTTTAAGATCAAAAGTGAATCTAACTTAAGTCCATCTTGGCATCTTACAATACCGATGTGTTGGCCTCTTTGCGTTTTTCAAGGGTAATGTCATTGGTAAATCAACTAACTTTCATCTTGAAGTAGTAATATTTTGGCTTTTTTTTGCCAGTTTAAGGGAGTAAGTCAACATAAAATATAAGTTATTTCCATCATGTAGAAGAAAAAAGCAAGATGGACATTACCTAGCTTTGAATTCACCATTGACTTTGGCCCTTGAAGTATGTCAAAGGGCTGAGAAATATGGTATTGTGAGCAGGACATTTTCATTTGACCCTAACTATATACCAATTTCAAAAGGCCAACACAATTGAGTCAAAACACATATATATGTCATATGGAAGAAACTGAAGAGTCAAAATCATAATCTTATCTTTTTTTGTATCCTTTATCTTTATGGAGAACATTTGTTGTATTAAATAAAAAAATTACATAGCTATATATATGTATGTTTCTATTGTAGTCCATATGTCATGTTTACAGCAGAATGAGTTGGGACAATATATGAACATAGACATTTTAAATATTTGCTTTGAATATAGTTGGAGCATGCTTGTATATATATATATATATATAAATAATAATAAAGTGTGTTTAATTTTAGATTAGTGTTAATATTAGAATTGTTTAAAGTTCAAATTCATCAGCAGCAGATATAAATAGATGAGCATGCTTTCACTGGAATCATACCAACAATTCAGTCACATCCTCCTAGTGTACCAATATAACATTATTTGAGCTAATATTCAAAAACTGGTATGTGATTATTGTCACCTTTTTTCTTTCTTATTATTAGATATAGAAAGGCATCATAAATCTAACACTAATTCTAGGGGGATGCCATATCAAGGGCTCAGAATTAGTGATTTATAATAAATGCCTGATTTTACCCTGTGTCTTGCAAAACACTATGATAATTTGGAACACATACATATTGGGGTATTTGAGACCTGGACTTGAAATTTTCTTTTGGACTCACCCACACTCATTTTTTCAGCCCTGTTGCCCCTTGTCAGAAACATAAAGAGGGCTGTATCAGTAAAGGTACCTTATCAGTGGCTATTTTCTCAATGAAAAGCATAAAATGAAACTTAAGGCCATAACAAGAAAAGTGATGTGTATTTTCATAGTCTGTTCCAAGTCATTTTTACATGGGATTTGTAAGGCTCCTGGTAGCATGCATATGATATTAAGAGGAGTTTATTTGTCAAATTACATGATATAAAAAACACATTTTACATACCAATATATGGAAAGATACATTGATTAAATAGAAATTATATTAAATTATAAGGAAAGCATGATATTGACAGTAACATGATGGTAAGCAATGTGAAATAGTTGGAAAGGGCGTTTAGTAAAAGCATGACACTGTTTTTACCAGGCTTGTAATGGGGGTTGGGGTTGGGCCCACATTTCTGGAGGAAATACTTTGACTTTAAGCAGAATTACATTAAGTGGAATCCGTAGGTTAGGAAGAAATTCTGTGAAAATTTTAATTTTGCTTTAAGTAATTCAGAAATGGCATATATATATTGTCTTTTATCTCTTCCCAAACTACTGTGTAATCCCCAGTATACTGGCAACAAATAATTGATTATTAATCATTTACCTTACAATATATTTACAGTGCAAATAGAGTAGAGTGGTTTAGTTCATGCTTACGCAACGGGATGGAAAACTCACAAAAAGCCCTCCATTTAAGTGTATTACTCACAAAAAGCCCTCCATTTAAGTGTATTACTCACAAAAAGCCCTCCATTTAAGTGTATTTCTCTTACTTGTGTGATGTAATGTTGCTACAGCACAAAGTTTGCTATGTATCACAGACATACAATAGAAATCTTTCTGATTCCTACAAGTTCAATAGATTAATGAATGGGTAAGGCTAATTCTTGTTAATTAGACACATATTATACATTACTGGTACGTGTATTCATTATGATGTTATTCCAAGGCTATATCATACATAAGGAATTTCCAGTAATGTACTATACAAGCCATTGCAAACAAATTCCATTCTGTTACTTAGTGAGGTATGATATATTAAATCACTGTTGAGGTGCAGTGTGGTATTGAGTCGTTGTGGAGATTCAGTGTGATATTGAGTCAATGTGGGTTGTAGTGTGATATTGAGTCACTATGGGGGTGTAGTGTGATATTGAGTCACTTTGGGGGGTGTAGTGTGATATTGAGTCAATGTGGGGGTGTAGTGTGATATTGAGTCACTGGAGATTCAGTGTGATATTGAGTCAATGTGGGGGTGTATTGTGATGTTGAGTCACTGTGGGGGTGTAGTGTGATATTGAGTCACTGGAGAATCTGAGATATTGAGTCACAGTTGGGGTACAGTGTGATATTGAGTCACCGTTGGTGCCACGTCTGGTTTGGTTTAGTATTGTTTAACATCCTATCAACAGCTATGGTAATTTCAGGATGTCAGGGTGCCAAGTGATATTGAGTCACTGTGGGGGTGCAGTGTGATATTGAGTCACTGAGGAGGTGCAGTGGGATATTGAGTCACTGTGGGGGTGCAGGGTGATATTGAGTCATAGGGGGGGGGGGAGAAGGTGCAGTATGATATTGAGTCTCTGTGGAGGTGTCATGTGAGATTGAGTCACTGTGGGTGTGCCAAGTGATATTGAGTCACTTTGGAGATGCAGTGTGATATTGAATCATTGTGTAAGGTGCAGTGTGATATTGAGTCAGTGTGTTAGGTGCAGTGTGATATTGAGTCATTGTGTAAGATGCAGTATGATACTGAGTCAATGTGGAGATGCAGTGTGATATTGAGTCACTGGAGATGCAGTGTGATATTGAAGCATTATGTGAGGTGCAGTGTGATACTAAGTCAATTATTCTGTAAGGGGCAGTGTGATATTGAGCAAGTGTGTAAGGCACAGTGTAAAATTGAGTCAGTGTGTAACCTACAATATGATGTTGTGTTTCTTTGTAAGGTGCAGTGTGACATTGAATCACTATCAGGTTACATTACAATATTCAAGTAGTGTGTTTGGTACAGTATTATACATATTGTTACTCTGTGGGGTACAGTATAATATTTAGTAATGTGTAGGGTGCAGTGTGATATTGAGTTACTCTGTTAATGTGGGTGCAGTGTTATATTGAGTTTCTCTGTGGAGTAAACTATAATATTAGATTACTATATGTGCATCGGGTATACTATAATATTGAGTTACTGTGCAGGGTAAAGTATACAATTAAGTTACTTTGTGGAGTAAAGTTTAAAATTGAGGCACTGTCAGGTTACAGTACAATATTGAGTTACTACATGTGGGGTAATTATCATATTGAGGTACTATGTGGGGGTGCACTATACTATTGAGTTGCTTTGTGGGGTAACAGTATAATATTGAGTTACTTTGTGGAGTATAGTGTAATATTGAGTTACTTTGTGGGGTGCAGTATAACAGTGAGTTACTTTGTGGGGTGCAGTATAACAGTGAGTTACTTTGTGGGGTGAATCAAAATATTGAGTAACTTTGTGGGGTGTAGTGTAATATTGAGTTACTTTGTGGGGTTCAGTATAAGATTGAGTTACTTTGTGGGGTATAGTATAATATTGAGTTACTTTGTGGGGTGCAGTATTATATTGAGTTACTTTGTGGGGTGAAGTAAAATATTGAGTTACTTTGTGGGGTATAGTGTAATATTGAGTTACTTTGTGGGGTATAGTATAATATTGAGTTACTTTGTGGGATATAGTATAATATTGAGTTACTTTGTGGGGTGCAGTATAATATTGAGTTACTTTGTGGGATGCAGTATAACAGTGAGTTACTTTGTGGGGTATAGTATAATATTGAGTTACTTTGTGGGATATAGTATAATATTGAGTTACTTTGTGGGGTGCAGTATAATATTGAGTTACTTTGTGGGGTGCAGTATAACAGTGAGTTACTTTGTGGGGTGCAGTATAACAGTGAGTTACTTTGTGGGGTTAAGTAAAATATTGTGTAACTTTGTGGGGTATAGTGTAATGTTGAGTTATTGTGTATGGTATGGTTAAATAGTGAGTTAATATGTTAGGTACACTATAATTATGAGTTACTTATTGGGTTACAGTATTTTAATATTGAGTAACTGTGGGATGCACATTTCTATTGAGTTATTATGTTGGGTACTCTATAATATTGAGTTACTGTGTGGAGTGTAAAATGATTTATCATGTACCATTATGTATAATATTGAGTTACTATATGAATATAGTAAAATATTGAGAAATACTGTGTGGGATATAGTAAAATATTGAGTAAATTCTATGTGGAGTACACTTTATTTTTTTGTCGCCAAATCTGAAAAAGTGTCGCCATTTGGCGACACTGCGATCATAAAGCGAGCCCTGATATTATTGAGCTAATGTGTGATCTTCAATATCATGTTAAGTAACTTGTCTTTGAAGATTGCTCTTAAACCATGATAAACAAAATAATTTTTTATTCAATTTAGAGTTCAGGGTCCATCGGAGTTATACAATTTTATATAGAAAATTGGGAAAATAATCCAAAATTGAAAATACAAAATGGTATCTTTTTCTATGTGTCTGAGTTTGGACATTTTTTACTTTGGTATTTTTACTGAAATTTAGAATTGATGTGGTGATATCTTTGAAGGAGATTACGGGTTGAGAAAATCTTTGTTAGGGATGAGTTTTTTCCTGAACAGTGACTACATCTGATACCTATAATGGAAAGTGTACAGTCACAGAGGAGGTTGTGACTAAGTACTGATGTGTAAGGTCACAGAGTAAGGGAGCTAATTGTCTATTAGCTAGGGCTGCTTTACACTTCCTCTGCTATCTGTTACAGTCAATTGAATTCTACATCAGATACAAAATGCCCTGTTTGTGTGACTGCCCCATGATTAGACAGGAAGTGTCTACTTCCTCACTGGGACCTCTTCCTTCATTTCTATAGTGTTCCTAGTGGGAAAGAATGGAAAGTCATTTGGGCATGAAGGTGTACATGGATTGTCTTAAGAATGGGAGCAATATAGTACACCTTCAATGGGGTTTGTTTAGCACATATCAAAAACTGGAGTAAGACTACACTTTTAATGGGTTTTGTTTAGCACAAATGATCAATATTAGAGCCCCTATTGATAGGATCGCAGTGATACCAAGCATCTGGTTAGTTTTATAATAAGGATACACCATTACTGAATATCAGAGAAACTTTGTTTTGCTGAGCCCATTTTGTATTCTCTTTTAGAATATATGCATGCACTGTAGGTTTTGTCTGATTTCCGAAGGAATTTGGCCCTATTTAATAATGCTTCACTGCGTAAAAAATATTGTTTTCTGTTTGATAGAGTTGAAAAATTGTTATAAGATGCAATGGTGTTAATATTTGTTTTCTCTCTGATAAAGCTGACAAATTGTTTACAAGCTGAACTATATCTTTGTTTTCTCTTTGAATAACATAAAATGACTAATAGTTTACAACCCAACTGATAAGGATGCTTCTAATTTATTTCATTAAAACCAGCTAACATTGGTTTTGCTTCCATTTGATTAAGCTGACCAATCATTTACAGATGATTTCATCATGTGACAGTGGTCTTAGGGTTTTGCCTGATTAAGCTGACAAATCATTTACAGGGATGTTGACATTGACCATTTGTTTCTTTTGATTAAGCTTAAAAAACATTCTGATGCCTTGAAGCTGATCTTTCATTGCTGTTATTAAGTCATTTGCAGACAAGCAACATCAGTGATTGTTCTTTAAGTTGACCAATCATTTACAGTTGACCCTACATTGATCTGTTTAAGCTGATAGATCGTTTACAGATGATCTAAAGTTGATCTTTGGTTTTTATGATTAAGCTGACAAATCACTTACAAAAGACCTAAAGGGATCTTTGGTTTCTTTATTAAGTTGATACATTTGATCAAAGATGATCTAAAGTGATCTTTGGTTTCTTTGATTAAGCTGATAAATCTTTTACAGATGATCTTTGGTTTCTTTGATTAAGCTGACAAATCTTTTACAGACAAGCTGGATTAAATTTGCTGGGCTGTGAAAGCATATAAGTAAATGTTATGATGATCATAACTGGTGGTTGAGAGACTTGTTTTATCATAAGGAGAAGTGTAGAAATGATTACCTATCTATAAACGTCTCTTATAAGAAATTAAACCTTTCACTCCTATACAACTTTAGTAGACTCTCACATGCATTGATCTGGATGAGTCCATTGTCATCTACATTTGTAAAAGGGGGTACCAAGAACTGTAACAGGGTTTAGTGACCCACTGTCCTTAATCATGTCAATATTCTATAACTACAATTAGCTGTAGATACGTAACAGACTTTTAACAGACTTTTCATGATCCACCGTAGTGGAAAGTTGAACTAAATAAATTATTTTGCGTACAGCTGATCGCGTCAGTGTGTAAGAAGCGATTGGAGGTGGTTAGTTTTATGGTTGGGTCTAATGAAATACATTTGTTTTTGAGGTAGAACCAATATGTAATTTGTAGATAAATGGATTCATTTTGCCAGTTGCATATGAATTGATAGAAATCGCATGCAATAGTGTACGTCATTTGTAAACACCTAGAAGTTGTATACAATCTGCACATGTGCACCGAGTGACACCGTGGTGGCAAGTCCCTGCTGAGTGAGGTTTTTGTTAGAATATCGTTTGATGTGGGATGAAGTGAGATAGTTTGAAGTGTATGATGATCTGTGTATGATGAATCGGTAGTAGCATGTGCCTGTCACAGCAATCTTACTATGAAACCACAGCACCCAGATTAGCGGTTAATCGTCCTCGGTGGCTCGGAAGGTCATCCTGACGGAAGTGGGAATGGAGATGAACAACCGCAGATGGAGACTTCACACATAATCCTTACTGTTAAACAAGTGCAGGCCTTGCCTGCTTAGCTGATCTGACACTTTCTTAGTATACACCTTAACAATACAGGGTGTATGTGTCGGGTATAGTATTCCTTACATTTGTAAGGGCAAAATAATCATGTGCCGGTGCAGAGTGTTATTCAAAAGACCAAGCCCTCAAAATGTTGTAGGTCACTTGTTTTTCATTGAATTCAGTCATGTCACATGTTTGCAATTAATTTTGTGCAAATCTTTAAAAATATTGAAACTTTCTGTAGATGGAAAGTAAGATATATTTTATAAGACCAAAAATTATGCAGGTTTTATGTATCCTGCTTTCCTTCTTCGTTGACAGTCTATGGTTTTTGTTAAGTACTCCATTGAAGTTGGAGTGAAGTGACAAATGTTTGTGAAATTCCTACACAGGACTAATACCTTAAGTGGTTGCATGTATACTTGTAATTTATTTTTGATTTTCATATTTTCCATAACAGTTATGCACCTTTATGATTCCCATTTATAAATTTTGTCCAACTATATATCCTGAATTAGCCCTTAAATACAAGTTGATAGAACCGTTTTTCTCCCGAGGGGAGGGTGACAGGGGGTATTAGTTAATCACTGACCTATATATATGGGTTCTAGCTCTTCTTAGAATGGTCCAAGCTAAAATTAATGATTTGGCTTTAAATGACATAGCAGAAGGAATTTGAAAAGATTTGAGAAATATATATAATGGTTCATGTGGTCTAAGAAATGTTTCATTATGTCTCAGTGTGAGTTTTAGTCTCGTCATGCCAAACCTGATTGTAATTAATTAACGGTGACTGTGGAAGAACCTGATTGTGTTGGTGACTGTTATAGTGGGTATTGTACTGGTGTAGTTGTGGGTGAAATACTGGGAGAGAAGTGGAGGGGTCACTATGCCAGCTAAGTACACAGTAGCAGACATAAACCCTGAACATGCTTCTCTTTTGTGTGAAGTACTGGCAAATATATAGCCACTTTAGTTCAATGGCCTCAGAGAAATACATCTTTATGTAGGAAGACCCACTCAGTTTTGATTATGGAAACTTCCATCAGGTTTTTACAATAATTGAAGATGTTGATATCATAGCTAGTTTTAGCAGTGATTTACTGGACGTTTGATTTCAGTCAGCACTTGACAAGTTATACAATGTTCCTTGTCTGATCTTGCCAATGACCTTGATGTGTCTGCTGT
Source organism: Crassadoma gigantea (assembly GCA_032360845.1). Lineage (NCBI taxonomy): Eukaryota > Metazoa > Mollusca > Bivalvia > Pectinida > Pectinidae > Crassadoma > Crassadoma gigantea. The sequence continues at coordinate 11,523 of JAULCA010025895.1, forward strand.
AGATGTACTGCTTCAATATACTGCTTCGCTGTATCAGCAGGAGTCAGAAGATCAGACACAATTTTGCATTAGCACATATTATGAAGGTTGTTTGCAATTAAATTGAATATCGTTTATTTAAAAACTGGCACAATTTATACTACAATGCACTATTGTTACATATACTGTGTGACTACATGCACGTCTTTCAAGTGACGCATTAGCTAATATGATTTACATATGTTTTAGGTCCTATATCTTGATTTTGCAATTAATTTACGAGCTCTTTTTCCCCTATATTGTATATGTTTGACCTACTGCCTAGCGCAGTGTCGCTGTATTTTATCATCTACAGTGGTATTTTCGGACTACCTGTTGCTCATCACTTCTTGCTCATTGTAGAACTATCCCCATCTGTCAGACATGGAATCTTCAGCTCAATTTTATACAGCATTTGTCTCACCTGTGTTATATGAAAATAGCTGCAGTGACACTACATAATGTTTTAATCAGTCTTTCAAATTTAATTTGGAAAAATTTGCATACAATGAACCTGTGGTTGTTTCCTTGTTTTCAAGGCTCATGTGAAAAGAACAGAACCAATGGTGAAAGTCTATTGTATTACAATGCCCTGTACCATTGCAAATATTATAGCTACACTTTAGAAACTGATTTTTTTCAGCCTAAAAAAAGCTTTGATAAATTGTTTCTGCAAAGACACGCATACTTTACAGTACTTCATGAAAAAGTGATAAAGATGAAATAAACAAAAATAAGAGTTCTGAATGTAAAAAAATTATGGGGCTAGACCAGCTAGGATTCAAACACTAAACCTCAGATTATTCAAACTTCTACCTGGTCAGCATAAGTATCCTGGCTCAACTATGCCACATTTATGTTGAAAGAGGAGGTTGCTGTACGAAAAACAATGGAGTTCTTGAGTGTCCTGCCTCCTGAGCAGTGGGACAGCGATCCATAACAGTGTGCCATGGCATTTTCTTTCCCTTCCAATCACTTGGGTGTATTGGTAGTCTCCATTTATACTGATGCCTATGTAAGGCCCCGGGCAGTAGTCTTGACTGGGATTGGCAAAGAATTTGAATCTCTCCTTGTGTTTTATGACACTTTAATAATGATTGTTTTAAAATGGCAGTATGTCGAGATTGGAAATCCATTTTGACCTTAGTAGATTGGCTGTCATAATACCATGGTAACATAATCATAATACCATGATAACATTCAATATCTATATAATACATACACACATATATGCACTTGGATCTTCTGTTAGCCATAACATGAAGTGTTCCGTTTTTGTTGTGGAGTAAAAAAATAAAAACGGGTTAGGAGATGTACTGTCTTCAGATTATGATATCCATCTTAAACTTTTATGTATAGTTACTATGCAATATTAGCATCCAAAATGGCAAGCAATTGAATAACATGGACAAAGCTGTTATAATTAATTGTAGAAGAAATACGTTTTTTCAAAAATTTGAAGTTCATAATAAGGTAGTTTAAGACACTTCGTAGGTACACATTCACATTCAGTAACCACATACATGAAACAAGAAGTAGGAATATTTTGTAAATTTTTTTAAAAAATATTGGATTAAAGTTTTATGAAAAATTACAGTATAAAGCAGACCTGTTTTACCTCTGAACTCTCTACTACAATTCAGATTTGATACGTATGTCTGTATGCCATTTGTCTTCATGTGCTCGTGTTGTGTTACGATGGTGCCACCCCTTTAGCTGCAGAGTGGTAGTTTCTGGGCTGATTCCGCAGGAGTGGTAGATGATTGCTCACGTAAGGAAAGAGTTTATGTGGCTTGTTTAACTCCGTTAATTTATTGTGTAACTTGTTAATGTATTTGGGAAATAATTCAGCTTAAATCCAAACCTCTGCTTGCTGAGCTCAACACAAGATTGGAAAAAGATGTCTCTCATATCTTAAGAAGACGCTATCAGTTAGTATCTAGCCCTATCAGTACATCATCCAACGTAATGCCTCAAGGTAGTTGAATTTAAAACCCGGTATATACGATTATAATTAATAAAAGCAATACAAAAAGAGGGGTATTTGGGATGTGAGCAGGGGTCAGGCAAAAACCACTCCCTAACCAGTCCTTAATTAAACACAGCTGCTTGCACCGACAGAGGGGATCAAACATTTGTAAGCCACAAAGTAAAAATTGAAAAGCTTCTAGAAGTTACTCATCTTCGGTATCACACATGTGGTTGTAAGTACTGTGGTGGTTGCCCCCATACAATCATGTACCTACAATATGTCTCTATACAACTGTGGTAAGGAAATTAGTCCCACACTTCCGACAGTCCTTTCAGCTCTTTTTCTGACCTTGACAAAACAGAAAATAACAGAAGAGTGTGTAATATATGCCCGGCTAATGGATAAAAGTGTGTTTATGACTGTAGTAAATTTATGATAAGTGTCCGGTGAAGCATGTGCTAGTGTGTGAAAATGTGTGGGAGGGGGCAGGTGAAGTGACCAGGTATATACACTAACGAGTCGCTGTCGACCCACAGGTGTATATGTATATACAGAGTAAGGCATGGGTGGGCAGTACATTCTAATTACCTGCAAGATGACTTTACAATCCTTCAAGCTGTGCCACATACACAAATAAAAAACGATTTCTGCCAGATCTATTATATCTCCATTACCATATACTATGATAAGATTATTGCCGCAAATTGGCCCACACCACAGTCAGTTTGATGTCATGATTACATAGCAGTAATGCTGTATTTGATAATAGTAAGGAAGCAAGGTGGGCCCTGTTTACCGTCCTGTCCACAGGTCAGGGGTTCACTGTACTTCCGGCTATAACTTGCTTAGTTGTACCTGAGCATTTGACAAGTCTGGTGAACCACATGGCCCTGTTTCCATGCAGTTTATGGAGCAGTCACAGAAGGTGTGATCTGACAATAGGGGTCAGCCAGGCACAAAGGGCTACCAATTGCTCCTTAAAGGGCCTCGGAAGTGGCCCAGTCTAAGAGGAAGGCATTCGCCTATATCATCTAATTTTATTCCCACTTGAACTTGATCTACAGACAAGTTCACTGAAAAATTGGTTCTGATATGATTAAACTTTTATTACCCATACTGATGGCCTCAAAACATAACTTTTAAATCTTGGTAAGCTAAAAGGCCTGTCACACATTAAACGATGTACCTCGCCAGACTAAACAAGAGCAAAAAATACAAAATGGGGAGAAAATCGGCAGAGCTTCAGTGAGAAAGCACTTAAAAAAAACTGGTTAGGGGGTTGCCAGTTGTTCCTAGACAGGGCTTAGAGGATACTTTGGGGTATATGGGGGTCGTCTGCTAGTCCTAAACAGGGCTTAGAGGATACTTTGGGGTATATG
>JAULCA010026117.1:0-18514 GCA_032360845.1 Crassadoma gigantea
TAAACACAAAAGGAAAAATATACCACAAATTTATTATCAAAGGACGATTACTCCTACAGAGCAAGTTGTTAAATATTGTGTTTTGATATTTACGTTAACTTTTATATTTTTTAATGAAGTGTCATATGGTACAATTTATTTGAATACCCTATTCACCTGAACACCATCAAAGTTTCAAATGTGTCTATTGTGTATAGCCTGGTATGGCCTAGTATAATCATTTACTTTATATAGTTGTATGTGCGTAGTGTTAATGCTTAACATTATGATTATGTGGTACTTATCAAATAGGTTCACATCTGACGGTCTAGAACCACTGTTTGGTACTTTTCATTTGATTTAACAGCATTTTACATACATTAAGCTCTAGGTTAAATGTTTTAAATAAATTGACATTTTAGTAGATACTGGAGCGTCAGATCGGCAATAGCATTGTTCTTTTTCTCTTAGGTGAGAAGGTCTCTAAAAATCGTTTTTTTTGCCAACTGAACTTAACGTGGTTTCGATACGTATTTGATTCTTTTATATGTAAATCCCAGCCATTTAGGAATTCCAGTTTTTGCCGTATGATTCTTAGCGAAAATATTTATATTGAGTGTTGATAAGACTTGATATTCATTCCGAGCCGTTGCAACATCATACTGGTTATATATATTTGTTTACGTTAAGCAACATCACACCTTTATAATTTCACTTTAATATAAATATGCTGATAGGGTTGAATAAATGTCTTCAGATAAGTTAAATTAATTACCAGTACATGATCAATAAAGATCATCTACTCCGGAATCAAATATACAACATAAATAATAATTAAATAAATCAATTGTGACAACAATTCTATTTCCTGAGGAATTTTTGATTTATAATTATATAGAAGTTGTTCTTGATTCGCCCAATGCCCGTCGAGTCAAATTTTGAAAGAATTAACTGTTGGTGTCGATATTACTTCCTCTGGCAGATGTTTTATCTGACCTTTTATAATAATCCTGGAAATTTATTGGCTTCCAATACTTAAAACTTAAAAATCACATACGAATTCATTACGGAGTATAACAATTTAACCTCTTTCAAATTCACCATTATAAAAAGATATAACAAAAATAACGCATATATGTAATAAAATAATTTCAATACGTTTTCTCTTTATTACAGCACAATGGCGTTTATGACAGCATAGTCATACATCTTAATACAAGAAATTAAAGCATCAACATTTCAAAAGCGGGAAAAACATTACAAAGTATTAACAAAATAGATGTTAGCAGATATCTTAAAGAACAAAATTATTGCTAAACTTTGGTGACATTTGGTTGCGAAGACCATCCAAATGTTCGAACACAGGTCACTAGTGACGTCCAAGCAAATGATCATGTCTTTTCGTAATGTTGTGTTGGTGGTAGGGAATTAACTATTATGTTGTCAGGTGGTGCCCTTGGCATTGCATTGTCCGATGTTCCTGATAGGATTCTTCGGTTCATGCCCTGCATCTCCGTAGAAACTCCCTGAAAGTGATTGTGTGGCCTTAGAGTCATCCAGACAGATTGCTGATGCTGTCCATAGTGAAGAGGAATGGAGGCCACCTGGTTCTTCGACTTGCAAATGCCACAGAGGAGCAGGGTCAGACAAACGCTAAAAATGGTTAGTAATACTGCCAAAATTAGTCCAACAACCATCCAGATATCTGAAAAAAATAAAGAATAAAATGAAAAGGTATGTATAATTTCGAATAAATCATCAACACGAAAATTTAATGAGGTACAAACAAGGTGCAATTTAGCTCAGGTTTACCTGGTTGTAATATTTTAATGTTTAGTGAATTGCCTGGAAATCTTCTAAAGGCCATGTTTTTACTGTATAAAATGAAATGTTCGTAGGCACTTTCGTTTGTGGTTTGGAGCTTTCAAATAATTTCGTGGGTACCAACATTTTTTGGCAAGCATATACCACGAAATGTATTAATTTTCGATGTTAGCACGTACAAAAAGATTTATCTACCGTTTCGATAATCATGTTTTGGTCAAACATCGTAACACATTTGCGGTGTGATTTAGAATGACAAAGAGTCACACTAATTATACTAATCTGTTTATGTCAAATAAGTAAAATAATTAAGACGCACAAAAAATTCCACTTCACACCATTGGTCACATACTTAATAAAGCATTCCTTATTGTATTTATACAACAGATTAATAACACATGTTTATTTCAGTAAAACATACCTTTATTTTAAATGAATTTTTCAATTATCATAAAATATGAGTTTGTGAATCGCTCAGTTGTGTCACACGGAAAAGTGAAATCGTTGTATTAACTAGAATAGGAACACGGTCTGATGGAATCCGGAATAGTAAAGTTGCCGCAAAAAATGCGTACATTTAAGAACAACAATTACTTGAGGACATCAGTTATGAAGCCGGTTCATACTGCTTGCCTCGCTCGAGTCCACAATCAACTTTCGAGACGAACATCACTGACTACCGACAGTTTTGATGAAGCGTCTGTTGACATGACCAGGTACATCCGGATTTTGAAGTTTCTGTTCCCATTTGTTTATTGCTTTCATTTTTAGTAGCCATTCTATATGAGGTTACCGGTCGATTTGTGTGTATCCCTGGATTCTATGACACTTTCCTTTGATGTTGTAGAGTAAAGTTCATTTCATTTATACATAAATATAATCTACAACGTTTTCAGTACCAAATTATTTTGCCTGCGTTTTTTTTGTTGTTACATGGTCATAAGCACATTTTGTTTTAAACAAATTTAATTTTGTCACATTTTCGTTGTGTATATTCTTTCCGGTTGAAGAAACATTCGTTGTATTAATATACGTGGTTCCATAGCATCCGGGAAAACAACCAAAGGTAAATACATAACAAAGATTTGATGTTGTAAATACGTTTTGATATTTATACAACAGATTGTGATTATGGTTTGACTTCAAACATGTCAATAGATGAAAGGCGAATTTTATATCTGGTAGTTAAAACACATACATTGTATATATATATATATATAAACCTTATCAGTATGAAGGTTTGAAATGTATTGATATAAGGAAAGAAATCAAACTTACTGTTGTTTTCTAGCACCTGTTCATATACTAGTTTAAATCCTCTCATCTCCACTGAAATGTCACTCTGGAATACCACATACATGTTCCGACCAGAACTTGTAACTTTATTCCCAGAAGAGTTTCCGCGAAATACTCCAAGAGATTTTACTGCACTGTTAGAACCTGGAATACAAAATATGAAAATACAAACAATAAAATCTCGTTGAAATAGCAGTTTGGTTTCAGGGAAATTGATAAACAATGCTCCTTATTCTTAAAGATCCCTATCCTAAGTTAATCTGTGTTCACAAACGTACAGTTACAGTAAGTTCGTTTTATTAATAACTAGAGCAGAGCTGGACCAGGTCACCTCCGCTAACCAGGTAGCTCTGTCGGCTAGAGCCTTGGTATTACAATATGAAGTTCAGGGTACGAATACCGGTCTTTTCACTCTTATCTTAACAAACACAACGCTATTGCTGATTATGTTTTGTTTTGGTTTATCTCTTATGAATCTCATGAAAATCCAGCAGGTATGTTTTATAACTCATTAAAGTTATGTTCATAACCCTCAAAATTTGTGTCAAGTATTTAGTTCAATTTTGGCAGACACGATTATCCTTATCTGTGTGCTTTACGAGATACGTTTTTAAATTCTTACTACTTATTTCCCACTATTAATCGAACTAATAAAATACTTACCATCAAATAGTTCTAAACTGTCACAGCATGACTCAATTTCAATATCTATCTTTACCACGACAACGTTCAAGTTATCTTCCGTTTCAATGCTCCAGGTTTGAAAAATATTGCTGTAATGTAGGGTTATACATACATTCACACAGTGACAAGTAAAATACATGTTAACAACCAAAACAAAATCCAAATAGATTTCCATTAGTTTAAAAAATGCTGATGTATGTGAACACCATCGAACATATCGTTTACCGGGAAATCTTCGCTATAGTTAAGTTGTAACCCCCGTAATGAGAGCAATTTATCATTGTAGTGAACATTTGAAAGCAACATAATTTCGGAGAATGTTAATAAAAAGGACGAATTGATTTTGGGCAAAAATGGATTATTCCATCGAGAGGCGAAAGTTTCCGATAAATAGTATGCTTAAGTCTATATGTTTACATGTACACGCAGAAAAGCGTTTTTCAAGACTCGAACGTTGATTGTTTTACCTTGTATACCGCAACCCGATGCTGTACCCGTAGGTTTCTATTGTTTGTGGACTATCGGTTGCTTTCAAATTAGTGCACTCAAGGCAGGTCGGACATGAAAGAAACAGAATGAAAATACTTTCAGCAATTTTAGTGTAAAAGCATTAGTATGTTTTTTCGTTAAGATGAGATATGTTTTGAAAAAAACTTCAGAGAGGAAACCTGGCATTTGCAACTAAGATAATGTTATTTATAATGAAAATCTCAAACTATGAATTATCATTACATTGCAACTTTTCACAGTCCATTCAGAGTGAAAGCAATATACCTATATATATATATATATATTAAAGAAATGCTTAGGAGATAATGCAACGTATTTGTCAAGTTTGTGAACGTATATCATTAGATTTCCTGACGCAAGTTCGCTTCTCCTGTCACATCACATCAAAATCATCACTTTTTCGTCATTAAATTTAAAATCACCGGGGAAGGTGGGTTGGCGACAAATACTATTCTATTTTTGGAATAATTTGACTTCAATATTTCTAGGAAGACCAAATATTGTCTTATCTACTTGTTATCTGGTTAGAATTATTCTAAGAACTAATGTTTGATGGCTTTACCGTTTTTTTTATAGATTACATATTAGTTCGTGTAATTAGTGTAATCACCAATCACATAATTCAGAAATTATATAGATTAAATGATAACATTTACTGTAGCTATATTTTTAAGATTTTTCTCATGTATCTTTTAAAATATAATCAAGAAAGGTTTCTATCTTGTGATATTTTATCTCATTTTTATCATATAGTTATTCAGAATAACGTCAAATTTACACCATTTACGTGTACAGTTGTCATAAACAGATTATGTTATGTTAGCTTATACTGACTATGTGGTAATATAAAAAGAGGTTCCCCAACGAGTGATGGTTGGTTAAAATATTTATCTAACTTCGGTTAGCAAGTTTTACAAAAAGTATGTATATAAATGAAGTAAACAAGGTTTCTTTTACAATTTGAAGCCTAATTAACTAGACTAAGATATACATGATAAGCCACCTAGACGAATTCCGATATCATATCTAAAAATACATGTTTTTCCAAAGGAATAACGTCCAAAGTGTTATCCATTAGGGGGTAACCAAACTGTTATCAAATTGATATTGTTCTTTAATTTTCGGTCTTATCTCCCAGAAATTTTATAATATTATATATAAAGACAGACAGACAGACAGACAGACTTTATTCTTCTCTGATTAGAAATAACATGATCTTGTCGTTTTTAATAATTGCAACAATGTACAGCATAAACACTACATATGTACATAATAATACAGTTTCTAGCTATCGTTTTCCAATTTTGTTTAAGAACTGCTTTGGAGAAGTATGTCTACTTCTGTGAATATTCCAACCAGTGTGTCACTTATAGCAATAATCAGACTGTCCCATTCCTCATCTTCAAAAGAAATATCGTTCCTTCCACCATGAATTAATGAGCATTTCTCGTTTTCCTCTAACATTTCGTACTATACGTATTTTTCAAAGCTGATAACATTAACAATTTGTTCCAGTAAGATGCCTAGCTCTCTACTCTTGAATAATGTTGGACATTGCATAATGAAAAGTTTAACGTCACTATTCACCATTTTTTGCACAGGTAACACATCACATTTGTAGTTCAGCCCTGTAGGAAAGCTTGAATTATTCACAAATTCCCCACGTGCTGTAAGGACACTTCAGCGTTAGAGACCATAAGGGATTGGGTCCTATTTGCTGATGACCTGCCCTATAGTATAACAGATCAGGACGATTTCTGCACATTTTACTCCATACATCAAAGTAATAGTTTGTTGTGACTACCGTTCATTCCCACGATTTTTGTACCGGTTATCGCCACGACCCACCCACTCGCGTACAAGAACGCCGTCCGGCCAGAAGAACGGATCGGTTGCCATAGCGAAACCATCTTCGCAAATATTTATGCGTGCCGTGTAAGTAGGATAGCCTGTGTCTCAGAACTTAGGTAAACGCATCGTAGTGACTTCACTCCTCTTTTCGCTGCGTATGACTTTACAGAGCTCACAAATTAAACTTCATCTACCACGAACACCGCGGAATTCGTATGAAGATTTCCTTGCCTTCTCACTAGGTTGTCGCTGTTGCATATTCTGTCAATGAACAGTAGCAGTTGATTTTGTGCGTTATTCTCGCTTCTCTTTAGGATCAACATGTTCATTATGGCCCTTGCTTTGTGTTTTCTGTACCGATTCGTCCATCGCCGTGCCTTTATTTAGGTAAGAAAACTGCTCTAGTATTGGCGCTGCCACTTTATAATTAAGAATAATGCCATGCGTTGTGGAGTTGGATGGGTTCGACAATTCTGTATGCATTTAACCCGCGGTAACATCTGCATTGGTACCTTTTGTATTATGTTCGATATGTTGATCATGTGTTTTTTGCACAAATGACACTCTTCGTTCCAATGCATTTATTGTTTTATCTTTTATTTTGACCGTTTCGCAAAGCCCGCGTATTTATCGCGAAATTCTCGTATCAGGTGACGATTTGCGGTGTCTGTTGCGTTTAACTGTTCCATAATTTTTCCTCTCATTCCGACAAGCATTATTGCTAGATCAGCAAAGTTCTGCAATACGTTATCTGTTGTAATACAGCTCTCTCCCTTCGCGAATTTCTGTATATTGTTACTGACAATTTGCATATCTGGCGATGTTGATTCTACGTCATCGTCGGAGATGCTAGCATTAAGTACAGTTTCATTAGCATAGCATATTGATCGGTGTCTGTTTTTGTATGTCAAGATATTTCGGACCTCTCCTACTTACAACTTTCGTCCACGTAGTGAAACAGCGTATACATATCTTCGCGGTACTTTTCTGTCGCCGTAGAATTACCAGCGTTTGCTCTTTTCACGAGGGGTCCTTGTGGTGTCTCAGATGTCCTTAACAAGGCGATGTCATAAAGCGATTGTCTAACATAGGACAGACTATCCAGCTTGTTTTTATATATATATCGCACATTTTCCTTAAACTTTGATTGAACGCGTCCTCCTGTTATTTCTGTTAACAAAGCGTACACATTTTTATTTATTTGAGTTAATGTCATACTTAAGGCCTCTATTTCTTTACTGAACTTTGCCGAGTTTTGCGAGTTTACTTTATTTTCACCATATTGAATACATAATACACTGTTATTGTCAATAGTCTATACGTCCATACGTGTCGATATATACACCGATAAAGCGATCGGCTACCTCTTCACCGATAGCGAGAACAGCTCCCGTGCGTTATTGTGTCCAGTGTTAACGCTTCATTGGTCACTATATGTGTATATGGTACACAATCAAAGGATGTTTTGGTTCACTCAAACTTCTCAACTTTTATACACACATATATCAACATAAGCAATAGATGCATGTAATATGTTTGTCAATCAAGTTAGGATGTCCCATGCCAAATCGGTACGATGTAGAATATTGCAAAATCGAGTAAACACAAATTACCCGCGGACAGTGATTCAACCGTGTCCTATCACCTTGACCGCCGTCTTAACTGGTCCTGAAACATTTGTTGTAATTATGTTCGTGGTTCCATAGCAACAACGAAAACACCAAAGTTCATACATAACAGACATTTCATGTAATACAGTACATGAAGTTATTATTTTTTTATTCGATGTGTGTTCCGAGCTTTGGATGTAAATACGTTTTGATTTTTGTACAAACGATTGTGATTGAGGTTAGACTTCTTATAAGTCAATATTTACATGTCTCCCTTTTTCAGCTTAGTAAACTCTAGTTGGGTATAAATTAGTGTATTCGCAGTGAGAAAAGTCTCGGCTCGGCGGATTGATACTTGTTTTAAATATGGCGCCGTCCTCATATTCGGGATCAATTATCTTTAATAATACAACAATTGATTGCTGACAAATTCCTTATTCCATGTATGTACATTCAAATGTGTTTGGCGGAAACGGCATAAATGGCGGCATCGTTCTGACCGCGTCACTGTTTGAGCAGTGAGTAAAGGCGCGGTCATGATGACTGTTGTGCATGAATACAAAAGATCGAAGGACTTCTCACATTGCTAAATTTAAAATTTAATAACCATGAAAGGCAAACAATTAGTTGTTCATTGCGTATTTTTTATGAGTAAAAAAAATTAAACTTACTGTTATTTTCTTCCTTCACCTGTTTATATACTAGTTGAAATCCTCTTCTCTGCACTGAATGGTCACTCTGGAATACCACGTACATATTCCGACCAGAACTTGTAACTTTATTACCAGAAGAGGTTCCGCGAAATACTCCAAGAGACTTTACTGCACTGTTAGAACCTGGATTACAAAATATGAAAATACAAACAATAAATTCTCGTTGAAATAGCAGTTAGGTTTCAGGGAAATCTTAAAGATCCCTATCCCAAGTTAGTCTATGTTCACGAATATATAGTTCCTTAAGTTCGTTTTTTAATTACTGGAGCAGAGCTAGGCCAGGTCACCTCCACTGACCAGGTAGCTCTGTCGGCTAGATCCTAGGTATCACAATCTGAAGTTCAGGGTACGAATACCGGCCTTTTCACTCTTAGTTTAACAAACACAACGCTATTGCTGATTATGTTTTGTTTTGTTTTATCACTTATAAATCTCATGAAATCAAGCAGATATTTTTTAATAACTCATCAAAGTTATGTTCATGCCCGTCAAATTTGTGTCCAGTATGTAGTTCTATTTTTGGCAGACACGATTATCCTTAACTGTGTGCTTTACGAGATGCATAATTTATATAGTTGTTTAAAATTCTTACTACGTATTTCCCACTACTAATCAAACTAAGAAAAACTTACCATCAAATAGTTCTAAACTGTCACAGCATGACTCAGTTTCTATATCTATCTCGGCCTTGACAACGTTCAAGCTATCTTCCGTTTCAATGCGCCAGGTTTCAAACATATTGCTGTAATGTAGAATTATACACACAGTGACAAGTAAAACACATATTTACAACCAAAACAAATTCCAAATATATTTACATTAGTTTAAAAAATGCTCATGTATGTGACCACATTCGAACATATCGATTACTGGGAAATCTTCGCTATAGTTTGATTGAAGCGTCCGTAATGAAGGCAATCGATCATTGTAGTGAACATTTGAAACTACATAATTTCGGAGAAAGTAAATATGAAGGACGAGCTTCATATTGGGCAAAAATGGATTAAAACCGTCGAGAGGCGAACGTTTCCGATAGACAGTATTAGCGTAAATCTATAATTTTACATGTACACGCAGAAAAGCGTTTTTCAAGATTCTAACGTTGATTGTGTTACTTTGAATACTTCAACCCGAGGCTATATCCGTAAGTTTCTATTATTTGCTGAGTGTTGGTTGCTGTCAAATTGCACTCAAGGCAGGTCAGACCTGAAAGAAACAGAATGAAAATGTTTTAAGCAATTTTAGTGTAAAAATATCATAATGTATTGTCGTCCAAGATAATGTATGTATTGAACAACACTTGACAGAAGGAATCTGGCATTTGCAACTAAGACAATGTTATTTATATTGAAAATCTCATATTGTGAAATATCATTACATTGCAACTTTTCACAGGAGAGGGAGGGGTAGATAACAAATCCAAAATATTTGGAACAATTTGACTTCAATATTTTCAAGAAAGATCAAATATAGTCTTATCTACTTGTTGTCTGGATAGAAATATTCTAGGAATTATTGTTTGATGTTTTTACCGTTTTTGTTTATGAATTACATATTAAGTTCGTGTAATCACCAATCACATAATTCAGAAATTATATGAACTAAACGATAAAAAATACTGCTGCTATACTTTTAAGATCTTTTCTCCTGTATCTTAACAAATAAGTGTCTTTTAAAATATTTCAAGAAAAGTTTCCATCTTGTAATATTTTAACTCATTTTTATCATATATGTAAGCTGAATGACGTCAAATGTACACAATATACGTGTACAGTTGTCAGAAACAGATCATGTTATGTTAGATTCTTGTATCCCCTCAACTTAGTCAATAACAGCATATTGTACTAAGTGTGTGGTAATATAAGACGAGGTTCCCCAATGAATGATGGTTTGTTAGAATATAAATCTAACTTCGGTTAGCAACTTTTTCAAAAAGTATGTATATAAACGAGGTTAACCAGGTTTCTTTTACAATTTGAAGCTTTATTAACTAGACTAAGATATACACGATAAACCACCACGACGAATTCAGAAATCATATTTAAAAAAACATATTTCTCCAGAGGAATAACGTCCAAAGTGTTATTCATTAGTGGGTAACTAAAAATGTTTACAAATTTATATTGTTCTTTAAGTTTCGGTCGTTTCTTCCAGGACATTTAAATAATGTAATGTATAGAATGAAGAGATACAAACCTGCCATTACCACGATCAAATACTTTAACACAGCCATGGTAAGTCCTCTGGAATAAGACCAACATTTTATGAAATGTATTTAATTATACATAATAAAACATAATGTTTTCAGTTAAGAGACAAATTAACAGACAAATTACGGTTGACGTAACAATTACATGTACCATAACATATAAATACAAAGTCAGCACTGTCAGTAGGGCGGTAATACTGTTAAATAACCTTCTTTTATATTCAACAATTTATTCGGGTTTGTTTTCCTAACAGGTACTTCTGATATGTATTTCATCAACATGGTAGTTTCACTTACCTTATGGCTATAAAGTAACTTGAAAATTATCAGATCTTCCACATGCAAGACTTTATACAGAACGAGAATGTACCTCTAACACAAACAATTTTGGCTACTGTTCAAAAATATGTTGGGCAATCTACCTTTGATCGTTTACTTGGTATTGTTGCAGCTAGCCAACCTAAACAATGCTACCCGTAAAGGAATAACAACCCCATGGATCGTTAAACAATACGAGTTGTTTGCTAATTAAATAATTTTGGTAACACAAATCTAAATAATTATACACAGCACTACGATTATACACTACACTATGAAATACGCGTGATAGATATTAACCAGTTATGTTATAATGAGTTTGGAAAACATGTTATATGTTTGGCAGGTAACTTAAAATATACAAAATTATAATTAGACAAAATCATCTAGTGGGAGACGCTGAGCTCGTGACAAAAGGGTTGCGAGCTCGAGTCACGTCACGGCACTGTGTTGTATCTTTGACCAAGAAACTTGCCCAGCTTGTTCCAGTCTACTCAGCTGTTAATGAGTACGTGGTTGGGCAGTGCTAGAATTGTTGAATGCTAGCTAGCTGTAAGTGCCGAAACGGCAGCACTTGCTCCCTAGGGAGTTGAGATATTGGCTGGTTGCAAAGGCCCTATAACCAAGGTTAATAATTTGTAAACTGCATTGAGAGTACCTTCAAACTTCGTTGTGATAAAATGGTATTGAAGAACCTCGAATTATTATAATAAATGTCTGTTATTAAAGTGCATTTCAAAAACAAACTCGGTTGTTATAACGACTTGCCTTTGTAACAACACTATATCACATATGACTGGCTGTATATACCAGGTGCATGTCCTATTACCTACCATAGTGTGGTGACAGCAAGAACTGGCCAGGCCATCCCTTTACAATATCAGCATACTACTTAATTCAACGTAATTGTGTAATATTATTTCGTAGAAAGAGATTAAAATATCCCAAAACACTCTCAATCCATCAGTAGGATTTACCACATTGTCAGATTAGACGGGTTAATATTGACAGCATTAAAACGGTTTAATGTTAGACAGATTAATGGTAATTTTAACCAACATGATGCTGGATAACACAGGTTATCCTAGTTAACAGGTTCTGTCCACAAAAGTACCTGATGTAACATAATGTAATCAGTCTAGTGGTATTGTTTAACAACATTAGCCAGGTGTCTCTCCCACGCTTACTGTGTTGTACAGGATCTCATTAATTTATCACAGAGTCAACATAAACGACAATATTGTATACAGTTGTGTGAACGCACCACGTACCAAATATACGTGAAGCATGCGCACATCGTGCATACATCGTTTACACACCGTCAGCACATCGTCCATACATAACGTGAACACCAGTGCAATTTAACGATCTTGCACCCTGCTGTGCGCTACTCTCCTCACAACTATTAATTTGGTACAATTTGTTGATCAATATTTCAATATGAAAAAATAGCAGGCTCGTATGCAATGATGTAGAGTGTATATACAACTGTAATATTTCATCACAGTAGTAAAGATTATGAACAATTTTACAATGCGCATTACACAGTATTACTAGTATTCCAGTAACCGTTAGACTGTCACTAATGGATTTGGCTCTTAGATAACAGAGCAGTTAAATATACCTGGCCTGTGCCCGATACATAGACCTGAATAAATTCACAAAATAGAAATACTTTTTGTATAATATAAATTATAAAGGTCACCAGAAAATGTTCATTTGCAGACAAAAACTATCCATTTGAAGCGTAAGATATTGAAAAATTCAAGTCTTGATCCGATTTGAATCCTGACATTCGCAAAAAACCAGAGACGCTGATTGATTACTTCAGAGCTTCTATAAATATCTTGAGTGAGCCCCGGGTACTTATTTCGTTTGTTAAAACGCACATCGTTATTTTTCCTTTGATACAACAATGAATAAATACAATTCCTCTAAAGAATTTTTCATTGAATTAATCAAATGATTATTCAGTGATTCGATTTTGGGTACTGTCACCTTACCCAGAGAAAACCCATATGGTCGGGCATAAGACCCTTAACACTTTCACATCCGATCAGGAAATCGAACCCCGACTGCCTTAGTGAAAGGTGAGTGCGCTATCTTGATTATCCAATAGTCAATACACAATTGTGTTTTCATATCAAAGCAATAATAATGAATGGTGTAGCATGTGTAAGCATGAAAGAGACAAGATACATGCCCTTGTTTATGTAGATACTGTACCTATATGTTTTAGACAATAATTGCATTTCTCATAAAATCGAGTGTACACAATGAATATATACAGACAATATATACCGAACGTTACATATAAAAAAACATTAAGTTCACGGAACCTACTACTTCCTCACAGCACAATGACAAAATATAAAACAACATTAACACAAAAGGAAACATATACCACAGCCTTATTATCAAATGACAATTCCCCCACAGAGTTAGTTGTTAAATCCTGTTTATTGACTCCTACGTTAAGATCTAGATTAAAGGTTCCAAATTAGTTGACAGTTTACTATGAACTATGACGTCAGAAGCATTGTTCTCTAATTTAAATGTTGAGGTCTTTCAAAACCATTTCTGCGAACTAAAATTAACGCGGTATCGATACTTCCTTGTTAATTTGATATTTAGGAATTCCACAGTTATTGCCATAAATTTCCAACGACATCTATATTTTGAATGTTTGTAAGGCTTTTTGTCCGACGAAAAAACATCAATTATGAAGAGCAATATCAGACCTTCATAACTTCATGATAATATAAATATTCCGAAAGGGTTAAATAAATATCTTATCTATCTTTTTACAACAATCCTGGTGTTTGCTCGGCTGCTAAAACTTAAAAATCACTAGTTCATTTTGTATCTAATATATTCATTGCCGTTTTATTACAGAGTGTAATGATTTAACATCTACTTTATCGTCATTTTAAATAGATTTAACAAAAATAACGCATAGATGTAATGAAAAATTCTTTTAATTACTATTTTTTTATTTGTAGCCAAACAATGACGTGGCAATATGTGAGAGCAAACTCAGAAATCACATACAAGAAAAAACAAAAATATATCAACATTTCGAAAGCGAAACCAACACAGCTCGGTATTAACAAAACGAATGTAAGCACATCAATGAAAGTACAAAATCATTACAATACTTAGATGGCATTCGGTTGTGACGACCAATCAAATGTTTAAGCACAAGTCAGTTCTGATGTCAAGTCAAATGGTCGAACACAGGTCACAAGTGACGCCAAATGAAATGGTCGAACACAGATCACAAGTGACGTCCAATCAAATGGTCGAGCACAGACCACAAGTGACGTCCAATCAAATGGTCGAACACAGATCATAAGTGACGTCCAATCAAATGGTCGAACACAGATCATTAGTGACGTCCAATCAAATGGTCGAACACAGATCATAAGTGACGTCCAATCAAATGGTCGAACACAGATCATTAGTGACGTCCAATCAAATGGTCGAGCACAGATCACAAGTGACGTCCAATCAAATGGTCGAGCACAGATCACAAGTGACGTCCAATCAAATGTCTAAACACACATATCACAAGTGACGTCCAATCAAATGGTCGAACACAGGTCACAATTGCCATCCAATCAGAGGGGTTTAACACCGATTACAACTGACTTCCAATCAAAAGTTCGAACAAATGTCACTGGTGAAGTCCAATCAAACGTTAATGTCCTCTTTAATGTTGTCTTGGTGGTAGGGAATTAACTATTAAACTGTCAGACGGTGCTGTTGGCATTGAATTGTTCGATGTGTCCGATATTTCTGGTAGGATTTGTCGGTTCATGTCCTGCATCTCTATAGCTTGCGAATTCTGATTGGTAATGTCCTGATACGCCGGTGGTGGTACAAACTGTGCAGGAACTACCTGAAAGTGATTTTGTGCAGAAACTACTTGAAAGTGATTATGTTGCCTTTGAGCTATCCAGATAGGTTGCTGATGCTGTCCATAGTGTAGAGGGATGGATGCCACCTGGTTCTTCGACTTACACACACAACAGAGGAACAGGATCAGACAAACGCTCAAAATGGTTATTAATACTCCCAAAACTATTCCAACAATCATCCAGATAGCTAAACAAAAATTAAGGAATAAAATGAAAAGTTATGTTTGATTTCAAATTGATCATAAACAAGAAGCATCCAATATTTCGCTTAAGTTTACCTGATAATAATATTTTAATGTTAAATCTGATCATCTTTTTAAAAAAGCAGCGCTTAAATATAAATACATTTTATACGATTGGTGTCGTGAGCATTGGTTATTGTTACGTTATGATATTTGAACAAACAACTGTGATTCAGGTTTTCATATCAATAGAAAAAAGGCACATCTCGCAGACAAAACATCAATATATAAATATATATCAATAGATGTATGATCTTTAAACATTTCGGAAGAAAAAGAAAGTTTTTTTTGTATTGATATGAGTAAAACTCAAACTTACTGTCGGTTTCTGGCACCTGTTTATATCTGATTTTAAATCCTCTGCCCTGCATTGAATAGTCACTCCGGAAAACCACGAACATATCCCGACCAGAACCTGTAACTGTATTATCGGAAGAGGTTCCGCAAAATGTTCCAAGAGTTTCTGCTGCAGTGTTTGAACCTTAAAAATATCAAATATGTGAAAATACAAACAATCAAATCTCGTTGAAATAGCAGTTTGGTTTCAAGGAAATTGATACAAAATGCAATTTTTCCTGAGGTAACCTTCCCTTACATTCATTTTTGAATAATGTAGCTGAGCTTGGCCAGGCCACCTCCGATTACCGGGTAACTCTTCACAATCTGAAGTAATCATGGTGCAAATCTAGGTCTAGTCCCACTGATTGTTTTTACAGACAAAACGCTGTTGTTACAACTTTTTGTTTATTTCATCTCTAATATTTTTCGTAAAAATCCAATCTTAGGTATGATTTTCTTCTTAGAAAATATGTATCAAAGTTATAGTCATGCCCCAAAAATTTGTTTCCAGGACAGAGTTCCATTTTTTGCAGTGAAATGAGGATCCTTTTAACTGTGTGCTTTTGGTTTTCACCAGATACTTTATTTATATAGCTGCCACAACTAATCGAGGTTACAAAATACTTACCATCATATATTTGTAAACTGTCATAATAACAGCCCCCACTTGATTCGATATCCATTTCGATCACGACTTGGACAACGTTCGAGCTATCTTCCGTTTCAATGCTCCAGGTTTCATACATAAAGCTGTAATATATAATTTTATAAAACTAAGCACAATGACAGGTACATGTACAACACATATTTACAACCTAATCGAAATTACAAGCTGGTCACATTTTTAAAATGCTGGTATATCAAGAAAGTTGATTTCGCTCTCATAACAAGGGCGATGTTAGCATTACAATGCATATTTGAAACTACATAATAAACAGAAAAAGGTTGATTTATTTTGAGATAAGTGGATTTGACCGTCGACAGGCGAAAGTTGCCGAAATACAGGTTCGGCTGAGAACTACAGTTTTATACGCGGAGAAGTGTTTTCGAGACTGTAACGTTGAATGTTTTACCTTGAATAATACAGCCCAAAGCTGTACCCGTAAGTTTCAAATGTTTGAGGAGTATTGGTTGCTGTCAGTTCTGAACACTCAAGGCAGGTCAGACCTGCAAACAACAAAAAGGAATACATATTTTCAGCAAAAATATAACTGTCAAAATATTAATAATTCAGGTTGTAGGCATTATAATGTTACCAAGATAAAAAATATGGTTTCGAAAAACACTTGCAGAAGGGAACTAGTATTCACAACTGATAAAATGTTATTTATGTCCACACTGTGGATTATTAATACACTGTAAGCTTCCACAAACCATTGGGGGTTGGGGGTTGGAAGTTATGTATAAATTGTCCTTTTTAAAGTTCTGTTTTCCTTGAGACTCAGTGGAGTTAACGACAACAAAATCATAACTTTGACCTTTATCGTCGGCAAATTCGTCTTCACCATTTGACATTTCGCTAGGAATAGTCTAACTATCACAATAGTTTGTTGTTCATACCTTTTTAGCTTATGGATTACATATTTAGTTAATGTACGTCATGTAATCGCCAATGATATAACTCTGAATTGACAAAAATATTACACCTGATCTATTAAAATAATAAGTATCTTTTAGAATGTATCAAAGGAAGGAATTCATTTTGTGATATCTGGTCTCATTATTATAATAAGTTGAATGACGTCAAAAGTATTTCATATTATACAAACTGTATGGTTAGTTAAATAAACATGATAATCAACCATCATTATGAACCGGTTTTGGAATTTTTTGATCTCACAACGTTCAGATTTTATTTCTAGAAAACTATGTTTCTATTGGAAATACATTTATTCTATCTATACATTTTATTTAATTATGACGTCAAAATAGCAGATGACGTCAATAAACATTGCTACTTTATATAATAACTAGACGAGTGCCAAATGAAATAACGCCCAGAGGGATCCCCACCAGTAGGAAACGGTCGTAGGATAAAAGATACAAAATACATGTTAGGTTAAGAATAAAGAGGTACATACCAGCCATTACAAAAAATAAATATTTCAAAACAGCCATAGTTCCGTCTCTGTAATTAGAAAAAAACAGTTTATGTTTTTATATATGTTTTCTGTAAAACATATGAATAAATTACCTTGATGATTGATTGAGATACATGGAAAAGGTGAATATACTTAATTAGAGATTACAAAGGTTGTACGTGCTTTAGTCAAGAGATAAAGCAACAGACATTTAATGTTGATGGTAATATCTGTAAGTGTTGTCGTAGTAGTTACCAAAAATATATACTAAGTCAACACTATTAGTCTGGTGATACTATAGTTAAAATTAACCTTTTTTCATATTCAACCATTGATTGTTTTCATGACAGTTACTTCTGATATAGTTCAACTTAAGGTTTCACTTACCTTACGGCTGTAAACTAACTTGAAAATTAACAGATCAATCACAGGTAAGATTTTATTCAAAACCAGTCGTTAACTGTTCCTCTAACACATAAGTATGCAGAGTTTTGGCTACTATTCAAAAGTATGTTGAACAATCTACCATTGATCATTTTGTTGGTATTGTTGAAGCTAGCCCACTTTGACAATGATGCCTATACAAACAATAGCTTACATATTGAGCGTTAAGCAATATGGTATGCGCTGATTGGTAATAAAACAATTTTGACTAACAAATTTAGTTACCCATATTACGATAATACACTATGAAATAAGCGCTTCAAATACGAACCAGTCATATTAAAATGAGTATGAGAAAATATGTACTTTGTTTGGCAGATAACTTAAAATCTTCAAAGTTCAATTCAAACAAACTCTGTTGTTATAAATACTTGCCTTTGCAACCGCACTATATTACATGTAACTGGTTATATTTCCCAGGTACATGTAGTAATATTAACATTTCTACGGACTTGGGTTCAATATACCTACTAAACATTTTAGAGGTTAGTTTC
>JAULCA010026450.1:3758-18490 GCA_032360845.1 Crassadoma gigantea
AAGCAAAAACAAATAGCACGTGCCTTTATTCTGAAAACATTGTAACTTCACAATAAGTTACCGTTATCAATTTATGAAGCGTTTTCATATCACATAGGATCACGTCATAAATTATATCACATATTTCCCCGACCGCATGTGAAAACGTTTGAGTTCACCTGGCCGATCACGTGGGTTTTCTCCTGGTACCCCGGTTTCCTCCCACAATAAGACACACACACCCTCGCTAACATCCGGGCCAACAACAACAGTGATTGATATAAGTTGAAATAACTTGTTTTATATAGTTGTAAAATAAAGTTTATATTTTATATCACATATCTCATGCACAATTGATGATGAGTATATTCAGCATGGGTCGTTATTGGCAAGTAAAAACAGTGTCAACAAAAGCGTTACTCGAACCCAAAGTTGATAGAAATGGGGCAAAGTATGAACTAACGGATCATTTCCATGGATATTCTTAAAACAATATGAGAAGAATAAGATCAGGTGTTGTTCCAGAATGGTAACCGTCTAACTTTAGAGTCCTTCCCCTCGACTTGAGATACCTCAAACAACTCCCCCCCCCCCCAAAAAAAAAATGGGTAATAATTAGATTGAAATGTGATCTGCATCCTTCTATTTTAATGCATTGCGAAGACAAATGTTGTAATGAGACTATAACAACATTTGCTTTTGTAATTTCATCAATCTCAATTGTGACGTCATTAATATCATCGTTGTCAAAAGTTGATATGCTATTCAAAAACAGTTCAAAATAACGAAATAAAGCATAGATAATGCATATTTTAGCAAATAGTGTTATGATCATATGACACACATTTCTATTGCTGAAAAAGCAATAGAATAGCTATAACCTTCCAGGCTTTATAAGATTTGTCATCATTAGTAATGTGTTATATGACCATGATAACATTTGTTAAATTATTCTTTGCTGACGTATACGCATTCCAGAGTTGGAAAATAGTTACTTGTCCATATAATCATACCGAGGGTGGTGCGTTTGCGTTAAGATCCGAGAAATTACATTAAATATCTTTTAAAATTACGTAATCAGGAAACATTTTCGTCTGCGTATGTTGTTGATAATCAAATCGATAAAAAGAAAATATGACATCTAAAATGTGACACAAACAGATAAGAATTCAATATAATTCAGTTGTTTTAGTTTAGATATTCAGTGAGAGTATATCGTCCATAGCTCCACGTCAAGATGTTCAGCCCACCTCGCCCAGCATACGCTCTCCCCTTTACATACACGATTAAATAAATGTGTACAACAATATACAAACGCTGAAAAAGAGGAGAAACTAAAAAACTAAAAAAAAAAGCTTAAATAGCATTATTGTTGACACTAGCCTAAACAGTATAACAAGAAAGTCACTATTTACAAACACCTACAACAACGACACTATATAGTTTGTTTACGCAAACATGACAAACATTAAAATTCTAAATTCAAGCGATCCATTTGTACTTCTGCATAGTGCTCCGTCTAAAAAATAATAAGAAACGCACAGCAATCTTAATTTGCGAACATTATGCCCCGAGTAAAGTGCATATTAAGATGTTTGGTACGATATAAGTGGTAATGGTTAGAGATAGTTTACAGTCTCTGATACGAACCTCGTAGTCAGGGATAAGAATAACCCCAGTCTACGTTCAATCATATGGAGATGGGATAGCCTGCTGCTAAATGGAGACATTAGTCGACCATTAATTAAAGTATTAATGAAGAAGCAATTATAATCTGGCACTTATTTGTATTCGCTGTTGGACTTGATACACATAGTTCATCTAACGGCCCATTTAACAGCGCCGATAGAAGATATATGGTGCAAAGATAGAATAATTTTATCTGAAAGCAAGTCAAGTCACAATTGTATCGACAGAAACACGTATCTTCGACATTCCGTAACAATGATGCCGTTACAATGTAACAACAGATCTAGGTTTTACGGGCAAGTCCAAGTATGGTAAGCTTAACATCATATTACGAAAAAAATGACGCATGTCGCAAAAATCATTTTTATTATTACAATTGGAACGGGATTTAAACGTTATATAACTACATATTCACCATTGCTAGTGACGAAAAGTTGGAAAACACACACACTTTCACTAACTTTTTAGAAAAGGAAACCGATTTGAAATTTAGAATTTCCATTTCGCTTAGATGTGCCTGTTTTGAATTATTGTATAAAAATGCAAATGGAAAAACAGAAGGTCTTCCGAAAAGTTCAGATGACTTGTCAGATTTCATTAGAATCAATTAGCGGCCTTCAATACAATCAATTCAAGTTTAACGAGATACTTAAGTCAACACTAACAGAAAAATCATACAGATATCATGAAAAAAAAATAAAGGAAAGTCAGCTGAAAAATGGCAAAGCATGTGGATTTTATTGCCATTTTCTTTTATATTCGACGTATTTAATTCGTTTTTATATCTATTCTCTTTCTATAAATCATGAAACGAGATCACCATCATTGAAAATAAATATATATATATTGCATTAGATCTACCAAGAGATACTACAGAAAGAATTTTCATCCCAAAAAGACCAATTTTGGCTATCAGCCAAAACCAAAAATTACTTGTTTACGACTTCCCTTGTCGTAGAGGGAGTTTTGTTTACTGAAGACAGAAAGGGAAGGCTGGGGACCTAAAGGTACGGCTGAGGACAGGCTGAGGACCTAGAGGACAGAAAGGGAAGGCTGAGGACCTTAAGGAAAGGCTGAGGACATAAAGGGAAGGCTGAGGATAAAAGGTGCAAAGAGAATTGGTCACTACGATGATTAATATCAATTGTTGAACATTGTCAATCTTTTAAGAATCTCCTATGTCAAAGTCCGAATTTGAATTTTTACAAATGTAAAATACTTGAAGGTGTTATATACAGAATTTTGTGACTTCCCGTATTTACGACCCAAAACACTGTTTGTAAAAGACAAATAATGTTTGCTCGTGGCTTTTGGACGTACGGCATGAACGCAGGGCAGACAGACCTACAAAGCAATACGATTAATCTTACAATTATTCAAGCGTAGGGAGTATGTCCCTCGTGAATCATACCAGCAATGACAGAATATCACAGTGAATGGATATAATTACCCGATTACTCCCAGTAGGCACAGTGCAATTCTAAATGAGATAGAGTCGTAGAAAATCATCAAACTTCAGCCGTTTCCAGCAATCAGCGTCGTCAATTATAGAATGACAGACCTCATACCTTCCGGCCAAACAACTAGACAACAATTTTGACAGTCAGATGCCAATGTAGTTTGTCAGAAAGCCATTCGTGAACAACGTGCTGATCTTTCCAATGATCTGTTTTCTCTTGTTTAACTTCGTACATTCACTTGTACAATTCATAGGAGGTATGAGAATCGATTGAAAAAAGAGAAATTCTGTTAATCCCGTTAAATGGTGTACATCATGTTGAATTCGCCTTTAGCCATCTGACATTCATATGGTTGTATGAATACCAATGCGAAGCAGTTAAATACTCAGATTACTCCTTTTTAGGTATATATTGTCATATAAAATCAAAGTATTTACTCAAAATTGATATTAAGCTCAAATTTACAGTATGAATAATTGTTTTATGATTAGACCAACCATATTTCAGGACGTGACATTGGCACAGATAATAAAATTACCTGCCCACCTGGTGAAAGACGGGTGTCGAATACTTATAACAAATATCACTGGGCATTTCAATGACAAATGACGACTGCTCGTCTAAAATGTCACCAAGAATGTCATTTGCAAATGACGACTGCTCCGGATTAACGTTACAAAGAACACCAATGGGCGATGCCTACATCGGAGTAATGTTACCAAGAATATCACTGACAAATGTCTGCACCTGATTAACGTTATCAAAATTACCACAGACAAATGATGTCTGGATCTGATTAACGTTACCAAGAATATCACTGACAAATGTCTGCACCTGATTAACGTTATCAAAATTACCACTGACAAATGATGTCTGGATCTGATTAACGTTACCAAGAATATCACTGACAAATGCCTGCACCTGATTAACGTTATTAAAAATTCCACTTAACAATGCCTGCACCTGATAAACGTTCCGAGTATACCTCTGACAAATGTCTGCTCCTGATTAATGGTACCAAGTATAACACTGACAAATGTCTGCACCTGATTAACGATATCAAAAATGCCACTGTCAAATGGCGGCATCTGATAAACGTTACAAAGAATACCACTGAAAAATGTCTGCACCTGATTAACGTTACCAAGAATACCACTGACAAATGTCTGCAGCCGATAAACGTAATTAGGAATACCACAGGTAAATATCTACACCTGATTAGCGTTGCTACATGTAGCAATGTTACATTAATACTGACCAATGTCGTCTGCCCAATAACGTCACCAAGAATAACACTGGCAAATGTCGTCTGTTTGTCTCAGTAAAAGCGCCTCTACTCGGGAAGAAGAAAAGAATATTTACACCTACTCCCACGTCCAAATGATCGTTTACGTCGTCAAAATAATCTTTAAGAGATGTTCAAATACGAATATTTCCCATAATCTATATTTATATTTGAAAATATCGCACTCCCACGTTAAAAAATTAAGTTTCAAGTTTTTTGTCTGCTTGACTACTGTTTGGTGAAGTACCTTAAGGCTAATCATAGTGCCATATTTTAATGATAACGCGTAGTGCATGAGAAACAGCAGATATGCATTAAACGTGCCCAAGATGAAATTACACAATATGCTTTTAAACCTGCCAATAGCACCGTTAATAATAAGGATAATGCATGCAATTTTGACCGTAGGGTAGAAAAGGTGCGATATAATTGCATTCATTTTCATTTTATTGGTGAACGCAATGCATCGAGGAATGCTTTTATTTCTTTTAAAATTAGTAATTAATTTTTCGAACGAAGAGTTTACAGGATTTAATTTGTTCTTGCATTGATTTTGTGACAAAATGTGAGCTATTTAGTTTATTCTCGTATATCAACGCCAACGCTGCTTGAAAGTGAACTCAAAATACAAACTAAAAGCTCTCTTCTTCGAATTTACTTTCTTAAAGAAATACGATTTTTAATAAGAAGAATGTAAAAACTGCTGTGGGTAAATTCCTAGGTTATCTGTAGACTCTTCGACTTTATTTACAAATGCTGAACCGAATAGTATCAAATGACCCCTTCTGGTAAGAAATAGGGGAATTAGTAAATCGATCGTCTTTAAAGCAAAAAAAAAATATGAAATGATAGTAATATCCTTGATTGTGATATAATAACATCATTTCAAACTTATAAAACAAACGGTGAATCGGTTAATTTTCAGGTTAATTCATGAGTACAACAAAGTGAAAATTAGAACTTTTACGAATATTGATTCCACGGATAATCACTATAATATAAATATAATATTAATATGATATTACTAATATAAAAATACCAAGAAAATTCCAAGTGTCAACAAAACCTTTACTCAAACTCAAAATCGATAAAATTGGGGCAACAATGAACCAAGAAAAGATGTACTTAAAAAGATTCGGGGAATATAAGACCAGGTGTTCCAAAAGAGTGAGCGGCTTCTGCTTTATCGATTGCAATCGTGATATGAAAATATCAGACGAATCCAAGTAATTTCACGACCTCACATCGAGAACGTGGCTAGAGACGACAAAACCACACGGCATTATAATAAACATAATAAATAATCGTTCTTCATATCACACACATACATAGCATATTTCTCTGGACATGTGTATATATAACAACCATATAGAATCCATAGAAACCTGCGGGAGTAGTTCGCTGAATAAAGTAAACGAGATAATAGATTAAAGTAAATGCAGCCGCTATATAGCGCACTATACTGCTTAAATTAGCAGCCCTAAAAGGTTTTATAAAATAACATAAGACATATATGTATATAGTAAAACTAAAAAACAAAAACAAAAATTCATTATACATACCTAAATAATTTATAGAGCATACATAATCAATCAATATAACATACATATAAAATTAAAATAATAAATATTACATACATGTACATATACAATTAGTACAGTATGCATTTACAAATAATATAAAAAAACATATACAATTGATGAAGCATTTGTATATATACAATAATAAAACATACATATACAATAACACAATTAGCCCAAATATTTAGAATATGGCATCATATCTTTTCATATTATGTATAACTTGATATCAATACAATGTTCTAAATATTTAATAATAACATACTTTTCAATGGAACATAGGATAGTTGTATAACCTCCATTACTTATTCTTTGATTCTCCATTACGCTGATCAATATGAACAAAAGAATCTGTTAAACAAATTACTATCCTTCGCCATAACTACTTCTCTGTAAAAAAAATTTCAGCTAACATTTGTTAATTACAAATAAATGAACAATATACATCTTTGTGTCGTTACGCAATGCTAACAAATAATTTTCATACACGAAAAAATGTCGAACACAGCTGAATGTGGTCTGCAACGCATTGGCTAAAACTACTTCTTAAGGATGGTTCAACAAATGAAGAAACTATTTTTTCTTAGGATCTTTCTTTTTTTAACTAGGTTTTATACAGGTTTAATTTCGGAATTCTTTAATTTCAGTTAACTGTCTTTGCTGCACACGTGTTAGTCTACATTTATGCATAACTTAGATTTTAACATCATCGATAGAAAAACGGCGGACAATATGCCGACACGTTCTAAGTACAATTTCAACATAAAATAAATACATATTTAAACAAATGGTTCAGCAGTTACATGCTGAATATGTTTATTCCATAAACGTTTAAATATTCCGCGTGTTATGATATACATGTAGTATGTGTACAACTGTAACGTCTTAAATGTATTGTTTATATATATTACGTAATAATGTCGTTTAATTACAAAGACTCAAAACAAAAAACCAAAAAAAAAGAGAAGTCTTTTGAACGAAATATCCCCTCATTGGAGCTGACATAATTTGTATACATACAGAGGAGCCTAATTTACTGAAAACTAGAATTTGAACAATTGACCGATTCCTTAAATTTGCAAATTTAAGGAATCGGTCAATTTTCAGAGAAAACGAAGGTTTTTTTTCAATTGAAAATTTGTGATTTTGAATATTGTTTAGAAGTCAATTATTTAGACTGTCATTCAGCAGCTTAGACAGTCAACACGACAAACCACACCGAGTTATCGGCACTACCGATATTGTTATCTATATTATTCCATTATCAGTGTTATTTTCACTAAACACTGTTCTGTTATTCAATTACCGTGCTCAATACGGTGATATTGTTTCAGCACGTAAAACAAGAAGAAACACCGATAATAAACATGTTGTCTGCAGTCTTTTATCGTTGAACCCTCCGGTACGTTTTGGAAATAATTTGTTGCATCAAGTCGGATATCATTCTGCGTCGTTTTCTTCTTCCACAAAGAGCAGGTGGTGATCCAAATATAGTCTAAAATCAATTATTCAGTTCACCGCTCCTCGTTTGTCCACATAAACATGTATCGCTTCAGACACCACAGAGAAACTGCGACACAGCATCTCAAATGTCACCAAATATGTTTTTAATTTTAACGTAAAAATCAATAGGCTTGTTCGATGTAACAGTCATTCCACGGGAACAGACAAGCTATTACCATTTACATATGCTGCCCAACGCTCCTACGGCTACTGGCGCTGTACTGGTAATTATATATGTTTATTGTCAAATCGTGTGTTGTTCAGCCTACGTCTTCCATCTATTCAGGAAGATGTTATCCGAGTCGGTCCGTACAGAATCTAATGACGGTCGGATCAGTGTCTGGTACAAGGACTACAGCTCTGTAGTAATATCATAGGTTAGTAAAAGGTTACTGTATGATACGTATCCCATCCCTATCCGGAGATAATCTAACCTAATAGATAAGATAATATTATCATAGTTCTTCTACAATATACGCATATATGGGATTATCGTAGAAGTACTATAATTGCGATTAGGCTTAATAATGTTGCAATTGCAGTCGACGAAGGATTAATACTGTATGTAGACTATAAACTTTTATCCTTGTCCATTTAAACGCAAATGGTTCGCAAACGGAATATAACAGCCTTGAAAACGCTACGCGTTTACTCAAAATGAAAACTATTAAGAGTATGTGTATTGGACGTTCTATAAGATGCTGAATCGCGAGACTGATTATAATCTAAAAACGAAATATTCAAAAGAAGAATTTGAACATTAGTATCTTTTTTATCTAAATTTCCACTTCAACATTCAGTTTTACCTCACTACAACAAACTGCAACTTTGGAGGCACTAAGGGTTGAGCCGTGTGTGTTATACACCACTGGTTGCGCCTTATTGTTTATCTATACCATCTTTTATCCGATAAACCAAAACGGTAGGGGGTGAAAAAAGAAACATAAAAGAATCAAAAAATAAATACTCGGGTATTTTTTAAAACTTATGATTACTCATAAACTAAGTAATTAATCAAGCGGCCAAATCCATTCAGTTGAGTTTTAGTAAGGTGGAATTTTACGAAGGAGAAAAAACTATAAATCCGCACGTAACGAAGACACATGGATACTAAATACACGGTTAATTACCAGAAATAAATGGATCAAAGTCACATTTAGAATTTACATTTGATATTACCCCACCAAAAGATGTGTTTTCCTGGTACATTAGCAGCGTAGGACTCCATGTTCTTTCTAAATGTATTGATGGATTGATTTGTCAATTACCCAAAACTATTTAGGATGCTTTTAAGTGTAAGTGACATATTTTATCTGTTTCACTATTTAACCTGTTCTAACAAATTCGGACCGATGTCGGCAGCAAGCCACAGAAATGTGAAATACGGATATATAAATGAAACTTGAAATGTGCGTGTCTGCTGTATTTAAACAGTATACATATCTTTAAAATAAATGGGAGCACTTTCCAGTTAAGTTCAAACCGACAACAGTATTTCAAAAGATCTTGGAAAGTGCTTATAAATATTCAATTTGGTATTTATTTGACTTTACCCCAAAAAGTAATTGTGTCTTTACATACAAGTTCCAGGAGAACATAGAATGCAATAAAACAAATGGAGAGGGCCTTGAAATTAACTGGAGCTTCGTCACTTACATACGATATACTGTAATGGGAATGTAAGCTATATGCGTAAGAAACGAAGCGTAGATTTTACGGTTAATCAATGTGACCCTTTCTTCAATGCTTGGTGTGAAACAGACATGGCCAATACATGTTAAATCAGCGTACCGCATTTCTCTTAGTGTAAGCGTTGCCCTTAAACTGCATGTTACACACTCACTTGTATTATATTGTGTCACTTTGCTCAGCAATATGTACAGTTAATAAGGGTTGTTGTCGCGCCTTGCATGAAACATTATACCCAGTATTTTAACGCTTTCACTACACAATATCTTAATTAGTGTCTATTTTTATTTGCCCGTCATGACAATTTCCGCCATTAACATTTTTTCTGCTTTAAAGGGAAAAGATAGCATATCGTCAGAAGCTACCAAGTTGGATGATATAATAGTTGTTTATTTAGATATATATTCATAGAACGACACTGCATTGTCAATGATGAAAACGTTGGTACATTTCTATAGCTTTAATCAAGACATATTAAAACAATGACCCGTCCTTTACCTCTGATATGTGTTTAGTTTCATTAAAGTGTGTATACTACACCGTTCTGTGATATATCCAAACATTTGTTAACAGGTTCCTTCTCTATAGAAACAATTAAAAGATACGTGTGAATTGGTATTTTTAACAATTATATGGATGGAATTTGTACAAAATGTACCATGAGTCGTTGTTCATATGACTACAAATAAACATTCAATACTAAATAGAAAATTACATATAGAATGCTCAGTTGTATACTTGCATTTTGTGTGTCTGGACTTTTTTCTGAACATTTGCGCATTAAGGAGTGCCGAGAATATTGAAACATAGAGTACTTCAAGAAAGCGAAACTCACAATGGCAAATTATTGATGAATGCGTCATTAAGGATCGCGAAATGTGTAACTTACGGTACCACGACTATTCGCTTCGTTAAGAAAACCGACGTTTCCTTTGTCTGTAATGCACTACAATCATAGCTTATCAGAGAGTAATGTTCACAGCTAGAGACAGCAACTAACCCACTCACCACAGGGCAGTATATACATTGTATAGTTAAAGGTCCACAACGCCAGCCAAGTTACATATATCGTTACAAAGTCCTTGACGTCTGACAACGTATACAGAGTTTATAGTTTAAAAAGCTATGACTGTAGGCAAAGTTATTGCCAAATTCATAGTATTAAATTTTTTGTTACCATTGACATATTTTAATACTTTATAGGTACAGTATGTACATAACTCCAGGTTATATTTACAGAGTTGATATACATGACGAACAGTGACTTTTTGTACAGTTAAAAACGCTATTATTACTGGCATATTTTGCACAGTTTAAAGTCAGTAACTACAAGGATATCAGCGTTTTCGTTGACAGATTTTGCGTTTTCGATTCGGTTCCATTCCATTGGAGTTTTTTATTTCGTTCAGTTCAGGTTAAAGAAAATGTTTAGAAACACGTTAAACCAAGTTTATCAGCAGACTTACTCAAGATTGTTATTTACGATCTGAGCATATGCTAATTTAATTGTTAATGTATTGTGTAAGTGTCACAATAATATAAGTATATTTGGTTGTTTCCATACCCCCGCCTTAATCAGGTGCATGTATAGATAATTAACAATGAACTACAAGTTGCTGTGATTATGGGTTAAGATAAAAGTGTTCAAATAATACAATACAATAAAAATTTCATTCAATGTATGACCTCACAGAATAGTACAATGAAATACATGGATTATAAACCTTCAATTACACCCAGATGACGTGTCTTGTCCTACAGTGTATGTGCTCCTAGGAGTCACAGGTGGGTCAAGCAGAAGAACGGTTTTACGGGGTTTGGTCATATAAGCGCATACAGTATGACTATAATATTGAATGGTTATCAAATTATTTTCATAAATAATGATAAAGTGACGATATCGATTAAATCGAATTGTCGTTTAAAAAAGTAAGTGTCTAGCAGATTATAAAAAATCAATGTACGTTAACTTAGGTAGAAATAAATATTTAACAATACACCTTGTAAGAAAAACATGTTTACGAAATCATCGTTTATATACCAAAACATGTAAATGTTTCTGTTGGAAACAGGTGGCGCACAGAAAATACCCCGGAAGTAGGGGGCGTTCACTACCAAGGGTAATTAATTCTGAATGTGCACTCCAGAGTTTAATTACAGACTACACTACTATAAGTCCAAAATTACATGCATCTTAGTGCAATTCATATACTGCCCTAAAGAAAGCTATGTAGGGACAAGCCAGCACTTGAGCACAGTGGAGAGCAACCCACAGACATAATCATCCTCGTGGCGAGTAAGAAAGTGTGTGAGGGTACGAACGTGTTAAGCGTGACTGCATGTTCCTAATAACAGCTATATTAAAAGTTGGTGGGGGAAGGTTAAATTGTGCGCAGAAAGTAAGACGAAGAAACAAAACATTGTTAATTACACTAGTCAAATTGTTTTCTTAAATAGATCATTAAATTTAAATAGATCATATATTGATCATCTTATAAAAATAATAGCATTCTATCTTTCAGTGAGTACAAGATTAATATTGTTGGTCGTAAAAAGTCAACGAAAGATTGTCCATAGAACTATAGAGGGTTTTTAATATGTTTGTTTTTCAATTGTTTCTCTAATCTTTACAATATAATTCAATCATATAAAGGCTCTATCAACATACTTTATTTAATAAAGACCGTAAACTTTCCGTTAAACCAGAAGCTGTCTGTGCTTTCACTGACATTATTTAGTTGTGAAGTTATATAGTTGTGACGTTATATAGTTGACTCTACGGAACGATTCATTTGGTTTGGTTTAGTATTGTTTAACGTCCTATCAACAGCTATGGTCATTTAAGGACGGCCTCCCCTGTGTGCAAGATGTATGCGTGTAGATCGCCCCAGTATGATTTCAAAAAAGGTAACATGTAAATAGTTTTGGTAAAAAAGAGAATGTATCTTGGTTGGCAGTGTAATCCGTTTCCCATGTCTGCTACATCATCCCGTGTATTGGGAGTCAGATGCATTTTTCGCATCAGAAATGTTACAGTGATGTAACCCACCTCCCGACATTACATTGTACACCCGTAACACGCACAGAATGGGTACCAGAGTTCCCATAAAACAACAGTTCTTAGCATGCACCGATATTGAGTTGGTTTTTCGTCCCAGTTGACGTGTTTCAAGGGACCGTTCTTTTAGTAGTGTTAACTTCTGTTATTACTTATTATAAAAATCCATATTGATTTCAAAACGTAT
The DNA here is from genome assembly GCA_032360845.1 of Crassadoma gigantea. Lineage (NCBI taxonomy): Eukaryota > Metazoa > Mollusca > Bivalvia > Pectinida > Pectinidae > Crassadoma > Crassadoma gigantea. The sequence goes on from JAULCA010026450.1 coordinate 16,189, forward strand.
TCATGTTTATGCCTCGTAGCATCAGTGTTGCATAAACATGTTTATACTTGTTTCAACGAGTCTTAGCAGTTCACTACAAACAATAGTTAACACATCGCTTCAATGAAACATAAAAGGATGTGCATTTTTAAAGATCTGTATGGAAATGTATATAAATTATAACGATTATCAAATATCATCAAAACATAATCCTGTTTTGATATTATGTGTTTGGCTCGTACGGACAGTAAGAGTTCAATTACATTTGAATGGGAGCAGTTTTTAGCTTCTTAGGCAATTTCGGCAATAGGATGTTGTACATAATACAATGTAAGACATAAATATGTACTTTGTAGATTATCATTATGCAAAAGATATTGTATCATTAATTCCGAATTTATATATTTGAATACTATCGATTTCAGAAACCGTGGCATATTGGTCTTTTCCTTATTTTTTACATTGAAAATCACCGATTTAAAATATGTATACACGATCGAATGCATGCAAAACACCAACTGTATGGCATAAGTGATTCTGTATTAGCGGTAAGATACAACAGTGTGGGTATTTACGGTGAAGCCTTGTCTGTGATATATTACTTTTGACGCACATATGTACTTTCGCCCGAATTGCACTATGTCATGGGTATATTACGTATTGATTGACGCTACTTAGTACTAGGTTACGAGGCATAAATAGTTCCACCTTTACCAGCTGGGTGCAGCTCCTCTCTCTGGTTTTTGTACCGTTAACCATGTGCAATGTCAATGCCAATGACATCGCAATCGGAAAGGCACAAAACGGGGGTTAATTCTTAAATAATTAGATTTGATATGTGCAAATATTTGACTAACTGTTAAATAATTAATGCAATATGTTTTGGCTGAGTCAAACATTATTATATGAAACACTTAACGAGTTTTCAAGTAGAAATACGAATGTTTGTTTCAAAATCATTTATTTAATTAACATGGATATCCCTAAGGTCCCCCACATGGCAAGTGATCCTGACAAGACACGTATATATTGTAAGCAATAAAGAGATCTTCTATAGCTGTTTATAGTGCATGCGTATACCTGCATGTTTGTACAACGCACCAAACATTATTAGCGCTTTCGATGATAACAAATTCAATAATATATATCAATAGACAAATATTGTCTCTGGTTAGTCTGATGTTTATAGTTAGCACCTCATCAATACAAATCCAATATGCATTTAAGCAAACAACTTGATTACAGAATATCCGAAAACTGTGTTTATTTCATTACGATAACAAGCTTGTATAGGATAATTTAGACCTTTGAATAATGCATGTAAGGAATTGTCCCAATGTAAATAATAACTAATGTGATAAAGAAGGTGTTATAAGGTCTAATAAGCCAACAAACATTTGTCTCGCTCCCGCTACTTCGACAAACCGACTCGGTTAGGACCTTTTTGGTACAGCATATTTTTTACATTGAAAACATGTAAACAATTTAATCGATTGCATCACAAATTCGCAAAGTCTCAAAACAAATTGTGTCACCATTTCAGGGCCCTAGAGCCATGCTTTTACATGGATAACCTGTTATTAGTTGCAAAGTTACTACAAACGTTGTGAATAACAAAGGCGAGGAAAGGAGAACGAAATCATAAAGATAGTGATGTCAAACACACTAATATCTCTGAACTTTTCAAAAGTTTAATCAGACTAGACTCTTTTCAATAAAACAATATTTTGGCACAGTACATCGTAAATAGCTTCAGAGTATATGTTATGGTTGTACAATAGAAGAACCGATGCTATGACTGATTATTAGAGCTGACAATTATGAAACATTCTTCGCTAATAACTTTCTCTGTTTGATGACCACGTGCATGTATACTCAAATTTGACCCTCAATTATCGAAATAATCAGATGTTCATCTAATCAAGCTAGTTTGGTTTGGTATTATTTAACGTCCTATCAACAGCTATGGTCATTTGAGGACGGCCTCTCCTGTGTACAAGATGCATGAGTGTATTGTATGGGTGTGTGTTTTAGGAGGCTGCATCCTCGATATCAAGGGGTAACGTTCACTTTTGTTATCTGCATCCTGAATTATGTCATGAAAGAATCGAAGGCTTAGTGTGCAGCACCTTGTAGATGAGACGAGAAGACTAGCTTGAACCTTTGATGTACATAAAAAGAATCTATCGGTCGTGTAACGGTAAAACTTACTGTCTTTGAAGTCGGGCGTCGTCGCTCCGCTGTCATCTTCAAAGGACAGGTATCAGCCTAGTAATTGGTCAGGTTGTTTAACACCCATTAATATCGATGATGGGGAGGCTAC
>JAULCA010026561.1:0-13418 GCA_032360845.1 Crassadoma gigantea
GAAATGAAGTAATCAAATTCAAGGGTTTATAATCACAACTTACCACAAGACAAAGTAACCATGGATAGGAGGACAAAGTATTGTAACCTGCTCTCCATTGAAGAATCCTAGTCCAATATGTGTTTAACCCTTCAATTTAGCTGTCGATGTTTCAGCTATAACAGCTACTTGAATATTGCCTTTGTGACGTCATACCGGAGTTAGTCTCGATTATGATCGGTGTTTTTAGCACAAAGCGTGTAGAACATTAACACCGAAGTACGCATAAAACTAATGGAAATTAATCAATTTTTTTCAAACGTAATGGGCAACGGTATCATTTTGCTAATGGCTTTTGTATGACAATGGTAGATGGTTTCTTCATTGTCCCTTCTATTTGATTTTCATGAAGCTGATTTTAATGATGGATAGTATTCACACAGAAAAGTCAATACTCTTAACAGCGGTTATTTAAATTCTTCCTGTCCATTCTGGAATTTGTTCTTTTTGTATGATTCCATTCATAATTGGTGATACAGGGCACAAATTAGATAGTGAACCTACCAAAAGATAACTTATTTAACTGATCCTATGACATAGATGTCTGCCATCGCTTTTGATTTGCTGATATCATTTTATATCGCACGTTTTGTTTTGCGGGTCTTAATGTGATCATACTTAATAGTAACTGATATTTGTCAGATTACAAATATGCATAACTCTTTCTCATCAATACGTTATAACTTTAAGTGATTGCTGTAGGTTCTGCTCAACGAATATGGGAGCAATATATGACGTTGGGGTCCTTAGACGTTCTTGATAAAAGCTTGATTGTAACCGGTTATTTTCAGTTTACAGTTTACAAACATACATAACGCCCGTTTTCTCTCCCAACCACTGAAGGTTTCTTCAATCCCGATTAATTGGATAAACCTATAAGGAATCGGTAATCATGTTTCAGTAGGTAACACCCTGGACGTTATTTCATTGGTCAATTTTTGACGTCACGTAACAGCGCTTTGCGACGTCATCTACCGATGTGACGTCATGATTCACGGGAAGTATTTCCCCGAATCGGCATAATGTAATTTTAAGAGAAACATATGACTTTCCAGATGTAAATAAACGTTATGGGAGAAAAAGGATCCTAAACTCGTGATAGTAGGTTATCATGCTTGTGTAAATCTCGTTAGTAATTTTCAAATCTTAAAAGACAATCGCTAAACCTCGTGTCTTTATTTTATTTGAATATTAACTAATTAGGGTAATATAATCAAGATAGCCAACCATCATTTGTAGAGGAATTCTATATTACCAGTACTTCATAACTTGATATGATTGCGTAACTTTGTGTTCAGTGAATTTTGGGGAAATATTTTGTCAATCATATAGTGGCCTGTTGAAGACCTGTCAGCGTTCTTTATGCCTTTGGGACACGACCAAATAGAAATATTAACGTATGTGTAACTCACTTGGTAATATATAACTATACCATCATGAGTATACTCATAGCCTGAATTAGTTACAGGGTGTAACAAAGTTATTTTTTTATCTCATTAGAAAAACAATCCACAAGGTAATTGTTTCTTTCAGATCGTATTTATTATTTAGTAAATTTGTGACTGAAAAAACAATATTGTTCACTGCAGATTCAATAATTAATAACTAAAAATCAATATTATTGGGTTATATCGGAAGTGAATACAATATCAAATATAAACAAAAATATAATTTAGAAAATCGTTCATCTTGGTCAACTCGTATATAAACTGAGATCTACAGACAAAGTAGTATCGGCGAATTTCCCCCCTAGTCGCTGTACCTTTCCCGTTGTGGGGGCGATTGAGTACATCAGTGACCTGGATAGCTATGCTGGTTGGGGCTTCGTGCCCCTGGTAGGGTCATCCAGGTCAGACAGGTTAAAAGGTAGAGGTTAGACCAAGCAGCACCGTCCTTTGGCCGGAACAAAAATGCTAGGTTTGCACCGTTGGGCATTCCTTCCTGGGTGTATGGTATACAGGTGTCCACCGTCGGGCAAGCTCTTTGTGAATTCCTCTGGAATGGTCGGGCTATGATAAATCTTCAGAGTCCCATGTATATAGTGTTGATATTGTTACTGTCCTTTTTCCTTTCCTTTCCCTTTGTCCTGTCTCTCAAATTTTCTTCCTCTTTGTTTTTTCTCCTTTTACACATTTTAAAAATCTAATTCAGCATTTGTGTGTGTCGACCATTTATTGGCCCTTATGACCTATCTTGTGATGATGGGCCATTAACATTTACAATAATAATAATATAGCCTTTACCTTGGCCTGTAATACAATAAAAGGTTATTTTTACACCATAAAAGATGACTCCCAAAACCAAACGTGATCTACTCCCAAAATGCAGCCCTCTTTATAACGTATATGCCTTAAACGCGCAAGCAAAATATGGCCCTATCTTAACGTCAGGACGTCATACGTTGACGTCCAGATCTCGGTCGGTCGGGAACGCTCCTGGTCTACTGACAAGGTGCTCTATAGTGATAAATGAATGCCAAAGGCCTAGTAACCTGTTGTTGTTCTTCACGTCAGTATACATATAGAGAATATATGGTTAATATCTTACAATACAAGGTTTATTTTTGGCGAGGGTTAGGAAAGACGAGATGGCGAGCTCGTCTTTCTTAACCCTCGCCAAAAATAAACCTTGTATTGTAAGATACTAACCATGTATTCTGTCTATCCTGCAACTATTTAACAGTAGCTGACAGTCAAATCAAACGGAGCAAAGCGCCATGTGTTTACCTTTTTGAACTGAAGTGATGCATCCGCTATGTCGCGAACGAAAATATCCAATCATGAAAACTATATTTACTAACTTCCTTCGGAAATATCAAGGCGCAGATGCAATATAGTTCCAATCTTTTTTGTTACCTCAAAGTGTAACTTCACTCATATATGCATGAAAATATCACACAAATACTGTTTATTTTCGATAATGAACTGTTAAATACCATAATAATTCCGTTAGTCTATTTAATAAAAGTTAAACTTTTAGCACACAAAAAATGACATAATTTTCGCTAGATTGACGTAACGGATTTTAATAAATGGGATTTTCTGTTTCATGGTGAGCGGCTAACATGTTGGAATAACTTCTTTGTTGTGTTTTTGAAATAGAGCTATAATTGATAATTGACTGTACGTTTGTATGTCAACATATTTGCACGGATAAAGCTCATCATGCATGGTCAGATCAACTTGAAAGTAGTCAGGTCAGAATCGGAAAAAGTTCAGGTGAATCGTATTGACGGATAAAGCACTTCGTATTTACGGATAAAGCACTGCTTTATCTGACAGTAGTTATCGGCTGATGTGTGTGGTGGTTGCAGGATAAATGTGTATATAATGATGTTCCTACGTTTATGAACATATACTTTCTTGTATGCCTTCATCGATTTGTTGTTTTTTGTTTGGTTTGTTATCACTTAATACGTTAACTCTAAATAATGTGTAAAATATATAATAAATATCGATACAACAAACAAGTATGCTGTATTATATAAAATTCATCATATATCCTTTTGTTTTTTCTCTTTTGTTGTTTATGTTGTTTATTGTTCAATGTTTAATTGAAGTCTCAATTCGAGATAAATTTATAATACCATTATTTTCAATGTTCCCCTAACTCATCTAAACATATATGTCAACAAAATCACGAAATCTACGAATGCTTTGTAATGTTATCTTTAGATATCACATTCAAAACTTAAGTTGTAATATACTCATTATTTGCAAAGCTGCTTAAAGTTTGCTCTTATTGCTTTTATAGCATACTGAAGCAGCATTATGAGCTATGCTGGAAGGGCTTAGTGTGCGTGTCCTCATCGCATCGAAGGCGATTATACATATCATTGCTTACGTTTTTGGTTTTCTTCACAAAGCACGCTTTTGTATTTAACTTCCTTGCTCTGTTGAAATCGAGGACACCAATTTCCCTTTCTACGGTTTTCATTGAAATTGTCCTGTGCCATCAAAATGCGTTCTTTTTCATTTCCTTACAGACGTTAACATTTAAATCGAAACGGTAAACCCATTTGGCTATAACAGAACGCCCCGTTGACTTAAAATCGTTTTGTGTTATAATTGTATGCATATATTTGCCTATTCCTTAACGAACGCTTCAATATTCATATTGTTTTATGCTATTTTTTCATTGTGGTCCTAAACATTCCCTTCTATTCCTGTGAAAATTCAACTGTATTTCATGATGCGACGACGTGTATTTAACAGTGATATACATGTAATGCGAAGATAATCAAATCGTCCTTCATACGTGCGATACGTTTGAAACATACATTGGCTATAAAGTTAAACTTTTTGGAGATACTGTCAAAAACATATTTTCGTTCATAAACGGATTTTGGAATGAAAACCAAATATCAATAAACAATTTAAACCTCTTTTATTAATAAATTGAACCATAGAATATAATATCATCAGTGATTTTCCACATCTTTACAAACAGTGATGACATGATTGCATCGTTGCCAGAACAATAGCGCATGTGAGCCGTCTTTCCAAAGGTAGTTAGCAAGAGTTAAATTTTCCAACAACAAAATGGAAAACATATATTAGTTGTAGACAAATACAACCGAGTTGTTTTCATAATTATATCGCTCACGGATTGATTTCACCGTTGTGTGTTAAACCGTCATATTGTGGCAGAATATTGTGTTCTTCAAATACTTGACAGATAATAACTAATTTATTTCTTTGGCAAAATTCAACAAGTTCTTATCAACTTTAAAAAAATACTTTATAATAATAATTACCTATAATAAATAAAATGATCAATAAATACAAGTCGTCAAATTCCCTATGTATTTATTTTTTTTCGCACAGTAGCATCATGTTCATGTAACATAATTTCTTTTTGACATAGCTTCCCATAGAGAGGAAATTTATCTTCCATGACCAGCTATGTGAGAAAAAAACGATTCCATACGGTACGTAGCTCTTATAAAATAATGAAGAATGACATTAATGTTGTTACAATAAGGTAAAGTCAATATAAAAACTTACTTGGATATCAACTGTGATATGACATTTAAACTATTTGTTTTCTTCATCTAACGCTACAAAGACAAAGATAAAATACAAAAACAAAAAACAAACTCGAATGCCTTGAATATGCCATGATAACAAAATACCATGAAAACAAAATAATCAAATCGAAATAGATTATGCATATTCAAACAATAATAACGCATCGATATCCAAATAAACTGGAATGTCATCTTCAACCTGCAACTGACAAAAAGGAAATGACATTCACAAGGTTTGCATGCCTACTGTGGAATGTAGTTCATATCGATATGACGTCAAACAGTAAGTGTTGACAATCATATTTTCACAAAATACCAAACCCCGTCCATGTCAACCGTGATTTCTGACCCATTCACTGTCCTCTTAAGTAATCTACATTGAGCAAACGTGACGTCAAACAGGAAACTGTCACATTCCGGTTTTCTGTAACACTTTAATCCACACAGTCCTTGGTTTGATGTGTCCGTGTCTAGGAGAACAGAAAGTACGTCACCTGTGGATCCAAGTTTGGCTTCCCAGCGAGAACATGTACCTGTTTAAATACATATTGTTCTATCTACAAAGCATGACATTCTTTCATTCTACACATAAAAACAATAGCATCTATTCTATTCACCCTTCCACTGCAGATTTTGGGAGGGGGAAGTCATGCAGCTTCATGTCTACCATTACGGAAATTTATTCTCAAAAACATGTGAAAGTAACATAAATCACGTTTTTTTCAAATTCTTTTCATCCAATGCTTCACTTCAAGCATTCTTACTAATTACTTAAGTTACCCATAATTCAATATTGTTGTCAAAATTAACTTATTTTCTTTTTTTTCAGAATTTGTTAAAAGATTACAATAACGGAGTAAACTGAATTATTTATTGAAATGCGTTTCTAAAGCTAACTTTTTTTTTCAAATGTAATAAATTTGTATTTTGTCAAAACGGAAAAAAGAAACGTTTGAATTTGGTAAGTTCCTGCCAAATCATTAATAATAAGAAAATACATTTATCTTTTTTATTCTGATTTATGTTCATATCACAAAAATAAAATGTACAATAATACAGCATGAACAAGTTTTGCGGAAAATATATAAAAATGAACTTGAGTTCAACAATCAGTATACATGTATTGCATAAACAGCTACAATACAGGTATGAACGAGTGCAAAACATTGTATAATTTCACATTAGTAACTTCATTATGTCATCGCTGATGACAGAATACATACTGCTAATTTCTAAGTACGGACATCCCTGAACCTCCAGCCTCATTGATCCGTGGGAATAAAAAGAGACGTGTATAATTCGGATGTACTTGGCCACAACAGTTCCTTCTAGGGCGTTGGATACAACTGTATTTCTGTCAGAGTTTCCAGGAAACACCTTTTTAAAGAAGGTAGGATATTTAATCATATATTATTAATAACCCCATGATAAAGCGTAATTATTATTCATTCGCGATGTGACGAAGCTTTCCATTGATTAATCATTTTCAAACAGACCAACACTCTTCAAAATCTACATTAAACCTGTTAGAATCATAATCTGCATGTTCCGTAGAACTTACCACAATGGTGTCTTAAAATAGCGGTTGTAAATCTATGGATTCTTGGTTTTATTTGTTGACCAGCGATGTCGATAGATTGGAGAATTCTATTTTTTTAATTAAACATCTATCAAGCATGTATTCAATGATTATTGTTAATCGACCAAATGGCGACTGAAAATCAATAATCATTCCAATATCAGTCGAAAAGAAACAAAAGACATCTACCCCATGAAGTCAGACATAAAAAAGACTTTACATGCACAACAAAACAGCTTAATTTAAGATTTTTCATATTAACCTTGTGCATTATGGTCATAATGTAGCCACGAAAAAGTACTTTCCTTTGTAGAACGGATAAAATCGACATATATTTGAAATTATGATGGAACATATAACTCAGGATTATATGAATGAGAGGTATAGAGTTCAATTTTCTTTAAAAAAAAAATCAAACAACCTCTTCTGACAAACCAAAACGACCAGGTGATGCTATTTGGCAAGTAGCATGCTAGCATAAAGGGCTACCAAGTTTGTTCAAATGAATGACCTTGACTTATATTCAAGGTCACAGGAATCAAAATATGTTTTTAACCTTTAAACGACATCTTTTGAAAAGCTATACAGCCTAGAATATTTGTATTTGGCCAGTAGCATGCTTGGATGAATGGTTATCAAATGTGATCAAATGAAAACCTTCAGAATGACTTTTTCTAAAAAAAACATAATGTCCAGAGTGTTGATATTTAACCAATAGTATACCAGGTTAAAGGGTTACCATGTGTGTTAAAATGCATGACTCTTGCTTATATTCAAGGTTGCGGGGGCAAATATATATTAAACCTTTAAATGATGTCTTCAAAATGACCAAAATGCCTAAAATGTTGATATTTGGCCAGTTACATGCTTGGATCACATTTGGTCAAAAGCGTCTAAAGTGGTGATATTTGGCAAGCTCTATGCAGAGATGAATGGGTATAAAGTTTATTTAACGTAATGACCATGTTAAACTTTCAAAGTCACAAACGAACTGGGAGGAAATCCCTCAATGTCGGCAAATCAGTTCAATCAAACTTTGCCTCAACAATATCATAAGTATGCATCAAGTAGATATTCAAGAATAACCTGCTTGCAAATATGGATAAAATGTTCTTTCATACACCTCCTATATCCAAGTAGAATGTTTTTCTTCTGCATACATGATCTCAATGTCCGCCAAAAACAATTCCCTCTGTCAAACTGCTATTATTTAGCATAGTCATGCAGTTGACGACAGCCGTGTGTAAAGACCACCATCTCGTTGCCCAATTATCGAAACAAACTACATGGATTCTTAGTCTTATATATTTTAACGGGCATGCACTTCATCGTAATAGCTTACCAACTACCTCTCGTTCTTTGTCCTCAGCGGCGATAAAAATATCAGCTTTGGTGGTTACATGAATAAAAAGGATATATTTTTATTTCAGGTTCGGGTATCCCAGAAATTCTCAAATAGGGCCCACATTGCTTTAAATGAGTATTTCTTCTAGTCCAAGCCAACGGTTTGTAAGCTTTCAATTTGGTATTGCAGTGATGTGTTTTTGGTGGAGAACTGAGTAAATTCCAAAATAATTATGTCAGCTACTACTAGGCCTATCCCTCTTAATATTCCCTTCAGGTCCTTTCAATTTGCCCTGGGGTATATATTAACATTTCCTTCCGGAAAAGGGTCGATAACTGGCAAATTTCTATATCAGTATTTTGGCTACTTTTATCTCTTTTATGTTTTCAAGAGACATATTTACATAGCCTTGAGCTAGAGAACAAACCGCTATTATCGGCAGAACTTACCCAGATTATGGTTAGCATGAGGATTCGAGGGCGTTTCTGTATCTATTACCACAACCCTGAGATTCGGAGAAGGAAAGACCTGCTGCAGCTAAATATTTACATCTCTCCCTATTTGAGCTTATTTAACTCCGGATGCATACGAAACTTTCGACGGATAGATGCCCCTTTCAGATACAACACCAATTAAGCTTCAGCGAGATAACTGTTGGATGACAACTATGTTTGGTTACTTCGATATCTAGAAACATCGAACATTTTCGGGATTCACTGTGTCTGATAATAATACAAAGGGATGCTAGCAACCTTCTTATTCCATGGATACACATTCAAAAGTCTTTGACGGTAAAGTTAACAATGGCGGCTTCCTTTTGCGACGTTCACGCTACTACTACAGCAGTGAATCAATGCGTGTACATAACAACCGTTTATAATGAAATGATAAGGTTCGAAGTGTTGCTGATATTACTTAAACAAAAATTTGTAAGCGATGAAAAAAGAAAAAGGTGTTGATCATTGCGTATTTTTTGAAGGTATCAATATATTCAACCGTTTTTTCTTTGTATATGTTATTTTAACATTTTTATGATGTAAATATAAGGGTTGACCTTCATTTTGACCATATAATATGGTTGTTGCCAACTGCGTTCGTACCACCGAATACGCCGTCAAAATGAAGGCCAATCATTAACTGTATGTTATCATCAATTGCTTCTTTTATGGGACTTTCTGCAGAATCTTTGTGGTTTCGTCCGAGACTTCACTAAGTGCGTTCTCTCCCCTGATAACTGTTATCATATGACCTTTGCTGTTGCGAGAACGTTAAACACCGAGGCTAATTTCACTTACTCTGCTTTGGACTAGTTTGGTTTGGTTTGATTTAGTATGGTTTAACGTCCTATCAGCAGCTATGATCATTTAAGGACGATTTGGATTAGTTCAAAAGCATAAATAAAATACAAATGAATGTCAACATATTAAAATACGGAGCAAACTGACAAACATATTAGGTTGTAATTTTTTCTTAAAAATTGTATCTTTGGTGTTTTAGTTTCGAATACTTTTCATTAACATAGTCTCAAGGAAGGTAGCTCAAGATATGAAAATATGTTATGCTCTCTAAAAGTCCATATTATAGAAGCACAATACAATTCGACATTCAAAACTTGCATAGCTGCGCAAGATCTTAGTAGAGCGATATTACCTTTACATCGCCTGTTGAGTTCGATAAGGACGTCCAGTTGAGTCCGTCCATACTGATATTGACATTGTACGACGTCACCCACTGGTTATAGTCTCCCCGTCCCTTGGTCTGTATTGCTTTCAGTAACGAGACAGATCGAAACTCCACCTGTGTTTGTGCAAAACAAGGAACCTTTTTAAGTAAATACAAATACATTGATAACGAACTTTAATCGCCTTGGCCTTGTTGTTGTAATTGATTTTGTCGCAGTTCCCATTAAATGCTAGTTAAAAGATATATTTCGTGGTGTAACCTAATGTTAACGGGGATTTAAAAAGTTATTCACTTTTTTTCACATTTGTGTCAGAGCACGTTGGAAGTGAATTGCATAATACCTAAATCGCCGATGAAATAGCCTTATGATGCTTTGTCAATATTAACGTAATATAGTTTATTTTTTTATCCATCTATTGATTTATTGAAAACGTGTTTTCTTCCTGTGTCCGTATTTTAGGAGTGATTTTTTTTTTTAAGTGTTGCTTAGTTAAAACGTTTTCTGGAATAACTCAGGAATGTAAATATTATAAATCAAGGAGTGATGTACTTAAATAAATAGTTAAACTAAGAGGGAAGTTACACGTAAATAATACCATATGAGACAGGGAAACAGTGTTAAATATATATAAAACTATTCTTGAATAATTCCAAATACTTAATATTTATCGCTCCGTATCGTTTAAAACTCCGTTTTCTTTACGAGAAGAAATGTTAAAATCAAGAGGGAAGTAACATGTCAATAATGTCTCCTGTCATTTGTTACTAAAGTTCATCAACACTTGAATAATGTCCAGCTTTACCTGTAAAAATGCTCCGACTCTTGAGTAACCGGAACACCAGCTTCTGGAACTGTTGAATCTGGCTTTGTTTACAGGGCAATCGTTGTGAGTAGTTGATGCTATGATTGCCTCATCAGACACACCGTAGGGCCCGGTCACCAGATCGTATTCACAAGGACTACATCCTGCCGAAAGGTTTTAATATCTTTGATTGGTAACTTTCTTATACATGTACCTTGGAAACCGTTCAACACGAACATAGCTTTGATTTTTTTATCTCCATAAAGAAAATTATACATTGCGGGACCTCTGATCGAAAAATGATAAGACGAAAATAATTAAAATTAACAACACTTTTCTGAGTGAAAACACAATTAATAGAACTAGACTAGGAATCGAACCTTGTAACTCAAATTGATATAAATCTGCTGTCGGTTTAACCATCCACCCTGGTCCAGTTGCGCTATATTTACTTCCATAACTAAATGAAAGAATGGTCATTTTCATAAACGAAACAACCCATTGGAACCTCTTATGTAAACATCGAAGAAGGAAAGGAACCCTCATTGATTTCTTACAGTTGGGTCAATGAGACACGGTAGTCTAGCGGTGGGATGCCGGGCTCGTGACCGAAGGGTTGCGGGTTCGAGTCACGGCACGGCACTGCGTTGTATCTTTGAGCAAGATGTTCCAATCTACTCAGTTGTAAATTAGTACATGGTTGGGCAGCGCTAGAATTGTTGAATGCTAGCTGTCAGCGTCGTAATTGCAGCTCCGGTTGATGATCCCAAGGGAGTTGATAAAAACATTTGGCTGGTGGCAAAGGCCCCATAACCATACATAACCGCTTTGAGACGACCTACGAACTAGGTTGTGATAAAGCTGTATATAAGAACCTCGAATTAGTATTATTATTGATAATAATAAAGGATATATTATTTTTTTAATACTGTCTTTCACATAAAAAAGAGTGCATGGTGTTGAACCTCCATATAATGACTGTAGTTATGATTTCCATACAGATATATGACTACTGACACATGTAATCAGGCAGTTGAACGGCTATCGATTTCGCTTGACACCCGTTTGAACCATCGAGTTGGATGACTATTTGTCCTCTAGAAAAATAAATACCTGATAAACGAATAACAATATTGATTCACTCAACAGATTAATACGAAATATTTTGTTTATAACTGGTCCACTTAACACATGTATGGCAAAGCGGATACTGATATAAAGCGGAGTAGTCAGTCACGCATATGCTACTCACTTTCATGTATATCGCTTAATGAAATAGTTCATGTAGGATTTGTTTCAAGACCATCTCAATCCATTAACCCATGAAATCGACCAAAGCAAAATTCAAATCTTATATTACAACAAACGTATGCTTTTGTTTGTTGTTGTTTTTTACAATTATTTCTATTCAGATAATTTGTCCTATGTTCAGGAGCTTGTGCAAGCCTGCGTATTTACGTAATGTAAAAATAATATAGTCTTTCTTTACGGGACCATCTTTCTTCTATCTCTAAGTGGAGAGCTGCAAAATTTCGAGGTTCAACATCTCCTGCAGCGTAAAGCTGCAGTAATCAAATTTCGAATTAGGAAATTGGACGTAGCTTGAAGATATGTAAATAATAAAAGTGTACAACATTTGATATAGCGCCATATCTAGCTAACATAAGCTACTCTAAAGCGCTTTTCAGAACATAGTTATAAAATTAATACAATTAGCATACATTAAGCAATACAATTTTGAGGATTTCGCAGGAGCTTCCTTATTAGGCGCTAATTACTAGTCCTATGTCACCTGGCTTAATATATCTTTGTAGTGGGACCGTGCTTCCAACGGAATCTTTTATATTGCCACCTCACTTGGATGATACAGCACAGATACCGCAACACCCACCCCAGACTAATATATACGCCATCTGGGTTGTTGGAGTTGTGTCAGGGCAGGAACACTTTCTCTAATATCCATGCTTACGCCGACGGGGATCGCACCCCGGACGGCTGCGTGGAAGGCCATAATCCCCCATAAACAGTGTGTTTCTTATAAGACGGAACCACATGGATCTACGTTAATTTCGATTTGAAATAAGTAGGTGGAGGGCAATACCTGACAAATCAACGCCGCGAGCAACCGTAAGATGATAATATTTTGCTAGTTGTCTTGTGTAGCTTCAATAAAAATTTCATCAAGTTGTCTTTGATTAATCATGTCAAATTAGTTTTCTGCCTTTGCCTATCATGTTCCCCTGCATGTATGGAGTAAGAATTGTACCTGCTACCCCAAATTGCATGGCCGTAATAGGCGACTAACTTTTGGATCTTTTCATTTCTCTTCTTTCAAAATAACGTTCTTCTTCCTTATGTGTCCCTTAATAATGCCTCACTTTTGACCTTTAGTTGAGCATTCTCCCATGTGAGGAAGGCTTTTGGTTCTGTCCCCTGGCCGATACATACCAAAGTCTGTGAAAATGGTAGTTTCTTCTCCTGTTAAACGCTCAGCAATTTAGAAGTGGGACGACTGGTTCGCCAGTTGTCTGTATAATGTGACCGGGTAGGGTGTCCTGCTTTGTGCCTTTGGCAGTATGTTTCAGTAACACTATAAAGTCGGCATTAGTTCCGCGCTATCACAAGAAGATACATACGAACATATCGTAGCCTCCCCTCCCAAAACATACACTACACGCATGCATCTTGCTCACAGGGCTGACCGTCCTTAAATGACCATAGCTGACGATAGGACATTACACAATAATAAACCAAACCAAACCAATCGCAAAATCCTACGCACATGCGATGTTAACCCGGTCAAGCTCATCGGCAAATATATCTCTGGTTTACTAGTCCGCCGCTCTACCTACTGCGCGTGACATTTTTTACCCTAGTCCGGGAGGCAAAAGACATCTAGTATTTTACCAGCGTAACATATATACATAAACAATAAGAGAA
>JAULCA010026672.1:3923-34498 GCA_032360845.1 Crassadoma gigantea
ACACGGCAGAAATGATATAGTGGATTTTTAACGCATTGATGAACTTGTAATTTTAATTACACTTTATGTTACAATTTCCTTTGGTAGGGAAACCAAAACAATGTTTATGTTAAAAACAAACAAATCGCTTTATCGACAGAAGATATTGTCACGTAAACCTCTCATATGATGTTACTTGCAGTATACCCTATCTGAATGAAGTAACACGAGAGCAGGTATGTCTAAGTCACGTGTGAAATAAATATTAGAAAAACGAAATGACGAAACGCTTATTTAAAACTGTTGTTCGTATATCAAAAGAGCCAAACGAAGTAACTCTATACTGCATTATATGGCCATTACGTAATTGAGAACTGTATGCGTGGTACTTAGATCAAAATATTAAAAATACATCGGAAAGACTTTACAAATAATATTTGGAATTACAGTAGTAGTCTACAGTTTCAGTTATATTACGATTGAAAAGAAAAATATTAGAGATAAGGGCCCATATACAACTGGATTTGTTTAATTTAGTTTTTTAACGGTATGCTTAATAAAAGAGTTTTCTAAATATGTAGTAATATCAATGATGAAAGATGAATGTACAGCCAAATGTATTCCCTGGTGTTTTAATCGTCTTGTTCTCTTCAAAGAATGTCTTTGGATATTTAGAGAATATCATAACAGCAAACAGTACGAAAAACAAATTGGTGCTGTCATATTTTATAACAGTTATGACGTTAAAACATTCACAGGTAAAACGATGTTAAACAAATATAATTATTTAAATTTAGTCCGAGAAATACCATAGATTTCTTCTGTTTTCTGTAAAAAGAATCGTTTTGTGCTTCACATGTACATACATAGACAACTATTTTATCACAATACTACAGCAGAGAATGTTTCTTTAATACTTTTTATCATTAAAAAGAATGAAACATGGAGCATGGCTCGCCTTGAAGGCACAGCTTTAATTAGTGCAGAGCCGATACTTTAAAAGCCCATAGATTTTTAAATATACTGTTTTAATTACTCTAAGTGTAATATCGATTAATCAAATTGCTTGACGGACAAAAACATATTTAAAAATTGTACTGATCACGATTTGTGAATAGTTCACTAGAGGGAGAAAACTTAACAGCATTGTCAGTGTATATCCTTTTAAGGCAAACTCACACGCTCAGTGTTACATTTGCATATAAATGCACATAGGTAAACAGAAGGGAAGGAAGAAATGTCGAAATGAGGTTATCAAATACATTTCGTTTCTCTATTTTCTGAACTATTACAGCTAATAAACCATGCATGTGAAATAAGTGCAGGTACTGGTAGCTCTTCTCTTTATTTAAGACAGTCCCCACCAATAACCATGTATATCGCCGTTCTTGCCAAAAGGACAGGCAGCCACCGTGGCGTAGAGACCCACTGCTCAAGTCTGCCTGATAACTCATCACAAATCTCACGTTTCTTTTATCGTCAAATATATGTCGTATTGTAAGCTAAATCTCAACGAAAATACACCGTTTATATAAAGTTATATGTATCGATATGAAAACTTGTTCGTGTTTTTTTTGTCTTTTTTTCTTACTGCATGACACGATAGGCATTTAATATGTTTTGATGTGAATGTATTTGACAAAGCCATGTAATGCAGTGAAGTCCAACGTCGACAACATTATTGACAAGGAATGACAAAGATAAATATACCAAAATCATCTAATTTCATTTTGATCTCATAATATCGTGTCCTTTTGTTGACATGCAGTTATTTTTGGTGGTGTATCCCTTATTTCGGCAGACATACTTGACTACGACAGATTAAATTGCGTCCTTGAGACGCCATGATGTCATCTACTGCTGTGGCATTACACATTACTGGTAGACTCCCAAAATCAATTCGCACATCATTGTGTCAGGCATGTGTGTTCTCTCTCATTGTTTATCGTTTTTCTGCTGAAAACACTCCAAACTCCAAACACAATGAATTAAATCTTCAAGAACATAGAAATGTTAACCGAAATATAAAATATAATATTACACGTATCAACCTGCCGAATTGATATCAGCTATTCATATCATATAAATACCGCAAAACATTAAAATACCTCAACGCATTAAAATGTTTTAAACACGTCAAAATACAAGAAACGATTGTAGATACATGAAGATATGCCCATACAAAATCAATACTGATGAGAAATAATCGTAACTAAGCAATAACATAATAAGGATGTGAATATATCGGCCGATAAATACATGTACATGTACTATACATATCTAGATAATTTTTTTTTTATATTTTTTTATTTTCGAAAAAATTTTCACAGTAAAATGCACATAACACAGTATATTTCAGTCACACATCCTTAATTTTCACACAAGGTTTTTTTTTTCTTGTTTGCCTTGACATTTTTTTAGCATTCTCATAATTATTACATCAAATAGATACAAAATCGGAAATACAATTATTTTCTGTATGAGTTTGAAACCAGATACATAAAAAAATATATGCATTATAGTTGAGAAACAAACAAAAAACAAACATAAAACCCAAAAAATTTGACCATTTTTACATGATGGAACAAGAAGATCAAATGTTATATACCATTGCACTGTTTTAGAAGAAGATAGGAAAGGAAAGATTAGTAAAGAGAGAGAGAGAGAGAGGAGAAAGAAAAGGAAGGTTGGAGAGGTGTCGAAGGATTTGACAAGGGTTTATATATATCTAGATAATGATATATGCCTATACAAAATAAAAACTGACGAGAAAAAGACGTAACTTAGCATTAATATAAGTAAGATATAAATAACTTAGGTGATTGATATATATACATATATAGAATATGAAATATTATATCAAAAAGTCGTCTTTAACATCCTGAGTTTTATGGGGCATATTCACTTAGAATTTGGTAATTTGATATACTTTCCCGGCGTAACTACTTTCAGAAGTAGCAGTCAATATCATCAGTTAAAAAGTTATTTAGTTATTAAAACACCACAGACGTAATTAGAGGTATCATAAATATACTACTTTATACCACCTATCGGTGGCATGATAAATCATAAAATCATGAGATGTCAGCCAGAATACCCCAAACGTTGAAAACGGCTTGAGAATGGATTTTTCCAATTTGGGAATTTACTTCCCACAAGTAAAATGCCCGTTTGCGCAAGATGACGTCCTGAAGTGAAAATCGTATTCACAAAAAATATCCAGCGTAAAAAAATAGTCCGTCATAAATAAATCATTACAAAAAAAATTTAACAAGAAATGCCAGAGTACCTGCGGTCAGTATAGGGCGATTGTCTCACGTAGGTCCCAATGGTTTGGGAGAGTGATCGTAGATGGTCACAAACTTTAGCCTGCGCGGCTCCACATTTTATAGAAGTAATGTTTCATAATTATGCTGAATTGAATAAATTGAAATGGCTTTTTGTTACATTCCGTTGGAATTTGGTCTGGATCAAAAAAAATCTTCTATCAATCTTAAGTATCCGTTCTTTTCTCTCCAGCTCTAGTATATTCTATTAACATAACGACACGGATTATCCAAATTATAAAACAAAAGTGTGTGTAAAATAAACAAACGTCAAAAATTACTTTAAAATAGTTAATGTAAACTTCGAAAAAACCTTTTTTGGTCACTTTATAAAATTCTATCATTTAACGTAGCGCCGGTTCATGACATCTTGAAGACTTCGTCTGCGTTAAATGAAACATACTATTTTCATTTTTAGCTTGTCTTTGCGGTATTTAACGTAATAGTATAACATTAACGGTAATATTAATATCAACCGGAATGTGAGATAATAGGATACGGATTAAAAATCCGCAAATGAAACAGTGAATGTCGCCCGATTAACACGGAAAAATGTTTTATATATTTGTAACATTAAATAACTAAATGAATCATCAAAGGGAGGAGTAGAAACCACAGATTTATCATAAAATATGCACCAATGGATGAACGGGCTCAAAATAATCAAAACATGTTATAATTTTAATGGGAATCTGCGACGAATGGCATCTGGCAAAGAAAGCATTATTAAGGAAATATATCATAATAAACCTATAAAACATCAAAAATACAATTTAACCGCGAACTTTCACAAAATTGTCAAAGAAAACACATCAATCAGAAGTCAATTAAACTTCAGTGTGACGATATTGCACCACGTATTTAAATACTGTCGATTGGTATAAGTTATACATAATAAATCTTACAGTATAGCTTATTTTACTGTTTATTTCTAACCTGAAATTGTTAATACCAGAACAAAGTCATACCTTTAAAGCAAGAAGGGAAGAGGCTTTGCAAAGAGAGGACTTCCTTACTCTTTTTGGCAATGGTCAGATTCCTGCTTTTCAATTTTATAACTATACAAACCATTAGCTATTTGATACACAGTGAATATGACTTTTATTATAGAATACACACTGAAATGCGTTAGTTGAAAATCATTTAATGATAGCCAAGTGTCTAAGAAATTGTGCTGCAACTTCCATCCAGCAAACATATACGGGATTTTTATATATCGGCTTGTATGTGCCAATAAATAAAAATGAGTGATCTGTTTGTTTAAGGAAATATATGTAGCCATTTATTCTTCAGGACAAAGCACTGACTAAAATACATGAAGACATTCAGTTTTACTGTATATGAAACATAAACGTAATCATAACGTCACAACATGGGGTTACTTTAATATCCTTGAACAAGGTATGAAGCAAAAAATAGATTAGAATCGTAAATGGGGTTCGAAATACTGAAGTCATTTTCAAAACATACATTGTATCGGTGGCAATTACTTCTTCATCTTGAGGTCTTTATTCACTTGCCAACAACAACATTTCACAATAAAGCCAACTTAAGTGTTAATCATTAAATTTAATTTTTTAACCAGATAATTACTTAAGAACACCTGTCACCTGTACTCTGTTGTTCACCCTGGCCTTTTGACGCTGGTTCTTCCGAGTCAATGACCTTCCGCTTGTTCTCTGTCACGTCACGTGAGTGACCGGAAGTTAAAGTCATATGTAACATCCGTTCGTCTGCCACATTGACAATTTGGCGGATGTGGTGAGGACAAAAATTAAGCAAACATACATTTATAGATAGATATAGGAAAGATATATTTTCTTGATAGGATAATGTAAAAAATTAACGTTTAAAAAAGATATCATATCTTCTAAACATTTCCTGTTTTTGCAAACTATCGACTATCATTAAAAAGATATTAAACAAACATTAAGAATTTAAATCTTTGTTTGTAAATGGCATATCATACCATGGTGGAACAAAGTATTCATATGATGTCCAATCACTTTTGTTCTACTACTTCTCCAATTTCGAGAGCATATCTATGTTGTGGTGTCCATAATTTGATTATGTCTTTTGCTTATTAGGCATCTTCGCTAAGGATGGCTGTCATATCTGTAATATTATATTGCTAACATTGTAGTCTTGCATAGCTCTGATTCAAGCTTGTTTGCCATTTCCTCGGCGTCGAAAACTAAAAAATGAATTATTGTTCATCTTACATGTATAGATACATCATGGGTTTTCAGTCATTTATCTAGTGTATGAGAGTTACGTTTTCGTCTAATAAATCTAAGCGTAGTTTTAGCATTCGCAACATGATTCGTAAGTAACACTGCACTATTATAACCGAAAAACATATGACTCTTACTAAATATATTTACATATATAAAGTTGTATATAATTATATATATATAAATATGAGTTTTAATTACTGACAAATGAACCATAACTCAAAATATTTCTAATAAATTCAATTTATGTATAATTTTGACAAGGAGATGTATTTAGATGAATAATCCTTCGTTTGGTTCCGCTTGACTTCACAGTGGGCTGTCAGTGAGCCGCCCTAGGGGATGAGTCTGGAACGGTGTCATGTTCCGGCGAGACAACACACTGCGAGACCTTCACGTTTACACCCCCAAACAAACTCCTACTTTATGTATCCTCCAGAACAGCACAATTTTTGGAAGTTATGTCGTTCGTCGGGGAAGATATTTATATACAGTTAAGCTACAGATGTCTATAATGCATGACTTATACCAGTTCTAAGCTGCATGGAACAGACACAGGTAAGGTTACATTCAGTTAAATTAGGGAGTTAAACACATGTAGCTGATAATCATTTTGCCGGTCAGCATGTGTGGCCAGGGAAAAAAATCATGAAATATGCATCCTGTTTTTAACTGTTAATATCTTTCTTAATAAGCATTACCGAAACACTTCTAGGTCAGTAAAATTACCTTTATGTTCTACTTGATTTTACTTGGCGATTTATATTGCTTTTGAAACTAATGTTGTAATAATATCACCATTAGACACTATGCGATAAGATTAAAAGAGATATTCTACTTATGTCCCCATTTAAGACATCATCAATGGTGTAATAATTCAACGAGACATATTGTTTCGTTTTGTTTGTGAAGAAAGTTCGATAACTATCGATTAAGTTTAGTTATATTAAACAAACTTAACTGATGTTTATTCTTTCATATCCACACTGATCTTTACACTAATATAACCTTGATAACATATATTCCTATATACATATTAACTGCATGTTTGTAATATCAAAAGTATACCCTTGTTACATATATAACACATATTAGCCATACTAATTATGCATGAATACATGTATAACCCTTACATTCTACACGTTATTTAGATGCCATGACAATAAATGTAAGTGAAGCAAAGTTTTATGATTTCATAAAAAAAAAGCAATACAATTATTTTACGTTATCAGTATAACCTACGAAAATAACACTGTTTTCGCGTATAAGAGCCAGAGTTGTTTTTTTTTTAGTACAGTCTGCTAAATCCAAACCTTTGACACATTATCTTCACTCACTCTATCTCATACACACAGACAAGACATCCTTTGACAAGGTAAGACGAACACAGCTTGCAGATTTGACTGTTTCAGCGCTGAACCTGAAATAAATTGTACACACGTCTGGACAGTATGTCACAGGAGCTTAATAGCCATTTCAAAACTATGACCCATTCATTCCCGAAAAGCATGCTTCCATGTACAAACCACACACACAGAAAAAAACAGAATGTAGGCGGCTATAAAATAAACCCCCATTAATCCTGTACTTAATTCCATACAAGTATGGTCCACAACGCAATGCTGCGAGAATTTTTCACAAGATGTTCTTCGTATTTAGAAACTCCTATAATCAATCAAAATATGAATTATCGGAATTTGAAGAAAAAAACAAATTCATATTTCCGAATATAGCTGCTTGAATTCGAAACACTGCTCTTTATTTCTTGACCATGATGTCCAAACCACACTCAACTATCTGCATGATATTTATGAAGTGTGTCTGCAGGCAAATCAGCTAATAAATGAACCCTTGTTTCTAAACACAATTAAATGTTCTGAATGCTAAGAACGAAGTAGGCTTGCTTTGATTGTCAATGGAAATCCTACTTAAATACCTTCCAATACTTTTTAAGAATAAGAATACGGATCTCCCTCGTTTGTATTGAATTTTCGCAACTGTACAAAAATCCTTATGAACAACGTTGTAACGTTAGTTCTGGAAGTTGTTCAACAAAGCCAGGAACCAAACTTCTAAATTTTACCATGAAATCAAGGTTACAATCGTGATTTGACACTGAATACTACAGGAATTAAGTTATCTTTTAATGAATTTTTAGCATCCTCTTCCAAAAACATTTTAGTCTACCAGAGCTTTTAACTTCCCCTCTCTTATTTACTATATTTCATTCTTAACTGAAGGACCGCCTGACAACTTCATTTTTTATTAAAGGCTATTATACAATACACATGTATGGTCGTTAATCATTTAGAGCATATTTTGTGAAAAACACCAAAGGCCAAATGGAATTTGCTGAGGATGAACTTGTAAGAATAATGTAGTTTCTTATTGACATCATCTTGGTGATTTTACTCCATTGTAACAGGCTGTTCATGCAAAGTGCGATCAAGTCATTGATTTTTTTTGTATTGGAAATGACCTTGATGCCCTCGCGCTGGTCTTTCTAATTATTTTAATCTATAATCATTTGCATACAGAGTCCCAAAATTTAGGTGTTTACACATTATTCACTGCATGTGTCATTTTTTCCATTTTTTACCTCACTGCAAGCTTTTAAACAAAATGGATCAATCTTAGGGAGCTTGCAGCCATGAAGACACATGCTTGTGGGAAAATGCTCCTGTAATGTTTTGTTTTGTTTTTTAAGTCGCAAGGGACGGACACAACAGGTAGAAATAAAACTTTTCAAATTGGCATTCTGAATAATGCCAATCTTAAATTTGCCCCTTATACATGTTACATACATTCCTATACCTACTGAGATTAAACGTCATTTAAACACGTCACCTACACAACTCTAAGTCACTGCTCAGGGTTTCATAAAAAAAACTTTCATAACAGTTATTATACGTTGTTTATACTCCCACGCAAAATAGGGGATGTCAACATTCACGAACATTTCTGATCTTGCCTAGTTTATATGTATGCGTCATTATACATTTTCTAAGAAGTATTCTAGTTCAACTGGACAACAAGAGACATGACACATGTCCGAGACATAGGACTCGTGGGCTGGACATTGGCGTCTTTGTTTCCTGTTCACATCATTGACATAAAGACTGTGTAGTTGCTAACAAAGGCGTTTCTGCTTCATTGTTAACAAACAAAACTACATGAATTCCCATAAGATATTTCACATTTACGTTATTTTGCAAACATTTCCTGCTACATCTTTTAACAATGCAACCAATTCTTCTCAAATAAACGTATAATATGATGTTTCCTTGTCAGACATGTTTTAAGATAAATTTATAAATGCCATCAACGTAAAAAAACTAGACCGCAGCAAATTCACACACACACAAAAACTGTATTGTTCATGCGATAGTTATTTGGGAAATACTATTCCTGTTACAATATGTCTTTGTTTTTAATCACAATAGAGTAGAAATTCATCTGTTATAACGCTAGATAAATAACAATTAGATGCGCCGTACCCTTTTGTTGAACCTGTTTTAGTGGTCTATGAGATAGTGTAAGGTACTTGATGTCTGCCGTTTGATTTTTGTGTCTTCATAGGATTTAGTGCAATGTTCTATCAACATAAGGTTCCATTGTTGTCTATTTAAATTGAAACTTTGCTATTTTTGGCAAATGCCCATCGGGGGCTAATTAAACCTGATTGATTGCGTAACCTTCTACGATCGCAATATTGACACAATGATGTCTTTAGAAAAGCACATGTAGTAATCATCATTCTGACATTAAACATAATGTTTCTGTTTCATAAAAGTCAACTAGCATAAGATGGAAATCAATATTAGAATATTAGACCAATGATAACAAATGTCTGTATATATTATTCATGATAACACTTCGCGTATCTGCTGAAGTGTTGAATTGTACGTGCAGTGTACACTTTTGCAGTAAATATTTCTAGGCCTTGTGGTTGGAGAGAGTAATTATTTGTAAATCACGTCTCACGAGGGCGCAGTAGATAACGAAATATAGAACAATAATATGGAATTGAAGATGATACATGTTAATGCTTCCACATCGTTATTTTAACCTCAATCACATCTAGAACTATTCATACCTTAAACATTTTGAATAATGAGGTGGTCATGGTTTACAGACAATGTAGTGTCGACAAGAAAAAAACTTACAACATCGCTAACACACAGACACGTAATCCGAAAGCTATGGAGACCCAACAAAAAAGGAACACTAAGACCCAAGGAAAAAAGTCATAAGCAACATAATAGCATATTTGTCTGACTGGTCATATTACAATTGCTAAAGTTCCAGGATTGTTGGAAGAACCAAAGGCCATTTTATTTCTTCATGTTTTCACGTTCCTATTCCTTTGTGGCTGATATAGCTCAAGATCGACAAAGAAATCACAGACAACAAAATAACTTTTTAGCTTCGCAACAACAAAACATTTTTTAAAAGATCAAAAGATCAGTTAAAAAAACTAACGTGATTATTGTGAATTCGTGTTCTGAAGGTCAGCACTGCAGATGTACCTGCGGTTAATTAGTAAGGACAGTTAGTAATAAAGATGTGCCTGGGGAGAATAATCCTGAAGACCACTAATACATGAGGGTGGTAGGGACACTCTAATCGAGGAAAGACAGTATAATATTCTACAGGTGTGATGTTGGGATATTCTTTGTAAGATAGACAAGAGCAATATTCTTCAAGTATGCTTGGGAAGACATTCTAAGTTATGAAGGCTAGAAATAAACAAGGACAGGGGAAAATAAGTGTAAGGATAACTCATAGTACAGATGGGCCTGTTAAATAAGTGGAACACGGAAAAATGTTGTGAGGAAGGCCGGTTCTAAAAAAATGACTATTGTTAGGAATGCCAGTGTTATAGGTAGGGCGGGAAAATAATTGCAAGGACGACAAGTAATATAATAATCCATAAGGATATAGCTGGGCCTAGGGAGCATAATTTTAAAGAGAGCCAGTACATGTGCAACAGGTTGACACTGAAAAAATATTGCGGTAGAGGACAAGCTACATTTCGGCCTGGGAAACATTGTTTTAAGGAAGAACAGTACTACATGTACGCATTGCCCAAAATATGTTAGAAGGGAAAGTATTATAGGTGGGCATGAGGACATTTTCGGGGAAGAAGGATGAGCAACTGATGGGCATTGGAAACATAGTTTTGATAAAGGACCATAATTCAGGTAGGCAAAGGGAACATTAATATCGTGAATGACAGAACTACTATTGGTAGCTTAGCGAAAAAAAAACAGTTGGGTGGAAAGACCTTTATAAGGAACAGCCTTTGAAAAGCTTGTTCCACAGTTGGGCCGATGAGATTTTTAGGTTTAGTATGTCAGTGCTAGAAGTTGACGGAGGGGAAGCTAGTATTGAAGCAGGTTGATTAATAATGGCTTGTCCTTATAACAATAAACAAGAAATGGAGGACGTTTATTAATGTGCCTTGTGCCAAATTAGAAGGAATTATCTCAACGAATTAGCGACTTTATGAGAGTATAATCTTATGAGACTTATCAGAGCGTGAGGGTCGTCTGACAAATGATTCCAGGCAACCTTAGTTGAAGCATTTCATCTCATCCACTTTTGAAATGTTTAACACAAAACAATAGCCAGGGGCACACCTGTCATACATGACAACATCATGCTTTTGGCGTTGTTCGGATATCTCTACAGCCGCCAAAACTCACGTTGAAAGTATGTACAACATAAAAAGAAAACAGAATATGAATATCTCAACAAGTAATTACAAAGATCGACAGATTTATGGCATTAAATTGTTCGGCATTTAATATCAGTGTACAGTCTGTCTGGGTCAGTATGTCGTTTCTTAATACGTTTTTGATGATTAAGAGACAGACAGTGTATAATGATATACTCGTGAGCCGTTATAACCACCGTATTTATATAGGACAGCAATAGACAGGTTGCTCGCACTTTCTTTATATAACTGGTTACAGGCATGCCTAATCATATATATATATATATATGATCATCTTGTTTTTTATAATTTGATATCAGTTTGTTCTCAGGCTGAAATCCTAGTCAATCATAAACATTCGTTTAAACAGTACTGTCCAACTAAACGCATACTTACTTTTCTAAGAAGAAAAAACAATCATCGAGTTTCTCCTCTATGTAGTTAAGGATTTCAGCAAGCCTTGTTTTTTCGTCAGATCTAAGTGTTAGTTCAGGGTATGATTAGATAAGCGTTTGTGTTTGATATTAGGCGTTTGGTTTGATGCAATATCATTATCAATAATCATTAACATTTTATCATGATGTACTGCCTGTGATTATGATATTTATGATATAAATCTTTATGGAATACAATTTTGCTTATTTCATCTTTATTATTTTCCCATTAGTTCCGATAATTACAGCTTTCATTCAGGAGGGATTTATCAACGGTATAATCATGCCGAGGAAACAAAGCAGTTTCAAATGTGTAGTAACGGTGTTTGGCAGTAGTCCGGGGATCCTTATCGCATCTGTAGTGATTTGTTACTGGCAAACGAGAGATTATAAATTATAATATGAAATTATTGCTTTATTTAATCTTATTCAAGTTTTGTTGCGCTTTTTGCTTTTTAAATATTTTGTTCGGAAATTCATGGCCAGACAGTTAAATTTCATAATAAAAATGGCTTAGAGAGATTACAGTTGTCGAAAAACAGAGATGATCAGCTTGTACTGTATTTTTCAGTTTTACAGCAAAGGTAACTCTCCGTATATAAACATGCATATTCTATTTTTCTTAGATAGTTTTCTGTTATATTTCATGTAGTAATGACAATGATATATCTGTCGTTGGGCATATTAGAGATTCTCATATATCATATGTGGTTGTTGGTATGTATAATACTACTACAAGTGTACATTGTTTTTTAATGAGATATATGTGAAGATCCAATTTGTCACGTCATGGTGAATATGCCGCTATACCAGAACATCCAAGTCGTGAACAATGGTCTATCTATGGGTAATGACTTTTTTTTTCTGTTAAAATAAAATGTATGTGTAGCATTAAAAGAATTTAAACAGATGTCAAATTAATGTATTTCAGACACAGTACAATTACGATATTATTAAAAATACATCGCAATAATCTATACAATGAATATGGAATGAATAATAAAAAAAACATGCAAAACGTTTGAGAACACCTGCTTTCGACTTCTATTTTTTGTTTACGGAGTTAATTATCTCTGAACACCTGGCGAAACTATAATAATGGATTGGAAGCGTTTCTTCGATTAGGCTATAGCTTTAATTAATCATTTTTGAAAGAAACATATACATTGCAGAACTTTTATGAAAAAGATGAAAGTGAAATAAATGAATACAAATCATCAAAGCTAATTTGAACCGGGATTCCTAATATGGTTAAAATGTGATCACCTTAACCAAATGAGTTACCTGATCAAGTGTTGTTTCGCCGCATGGCCACATAACAGTTTTGTCGAAAACGAATAGAGACTCTTTTGTATATTTTGCTTATTACAAATGTTCTATGTTCACCAGCATATAGCAATATCAAACTGATTTGTTTATCTCTTTCCTGTGCTTTTAATTCTTTATATTCACTATAATAAGATTTATCAGTTTAAGGTGCCATTATAAAGTGTTATCTTTACAGTTCCATATACCAATAACATAGAAAAAAAAAGATGAAAAGCGTCAGTGCTTTAGACTACAATCGTAACAATTTTGCTACAAAAAGTTATAAGAATCCCTAGAATTATAACATGAATATTAACCTATAAATGTAGCGATGCAATTAGGATCCCCTTTTGTTATTATATAGAGTTGAGACATAAGTCATTATTGACTTGTTACTAATCTAATCTTTGCTCCTTGAAATCAATTGATATTTTGTAAAAGTAGTATTTATTTACACGTATTAGTTTAATCCATATTTTATTCATATTAATAAGGATGCAGAATTACATAGACATTTAGTTCTAATGATTGGGAAACAAGTACTATAATAATTGTACATGTACATAGTCCTTCTCATAAAGTATTCGTATATTTGTATAAGTATATTCTAAACAAGTATTCTTACATGTCTGGACATTACTTTTTACGTGTAAATAAAACAAATCAATTGAAATAGCATCCCGATTTGTCCCAAATCTTTAATGTGTTTCTCCCGTCAGTTATAATGATCGTTATAATGAGTTCATTGAGAAATATTCCATACTCATATATAATTCATTTATTGTATGTTTAGTAACGTTTTAACTCTTTGAGAACGTTACATTAATAGGAGCTGACCCAGATTGCAATGGTGGTCGTGGTATGTGCAGCTTGCGAGGCTTGCGTCCAATGTATTCAGACTTCAATAATCGTATCGTTTCTATAAGTCTTTTTTTATCATTTTCCCAGTTAACATAGAGACAGTTTAACAAGTTTTAATGTGTTTCACGTCTTTTTGGTCTGGTATTAGTCATCTTCAACCCATGTACGATCCTCATTTAGAATTACGTTGTTTTAAGGGCAAACTATTTGTAAGTTTTAACATTTGCCATAATCTTCTTCGTGACATCAAGCATTCCTACAAATAGGAACTGTAGCTATTTATAGTTAATTTCTATACATAAAGAGATCGCTGTCGACATAAACTGGATCATTTGACATCCAATGATTGCTTATCATAATCCCACCGTGACACGTACTGACTCACACGAAATTTTAAAGGGCATATAAAAACAAATAACTTGCATAAATATTTGTATAGAGGGCACAAATTAAATCATAATTTGTGGTTTTATTTTAAATTTATCATAATGAAATAAGAATTATATTCAGTTTTAATTATTTATTTACAATGTTTAATTCAATATGGATATATTTCTGGTGACATCATACATACCATCTATATAAATTCTTTCCTAGAAATAGCATGTCTATTTAAAATAAAAGTTATGAAAATGTGTACTAACCTGTATAATCTAGCATTTATCATAGCAACCACTTATTTTACCGTCGCTTCATTTGAATCAGAACAAAAAGTGTTGCTTTTGAATGCAGCGTTATGATAATTCAATACCAAAAGTGATATTTTCACACTATGTAAATATAACTTTTGATATTTGTGACGGTGTTAAAGATATTAGTTTTATCAAGTTGATAGAATTCGATATTTCACTGGCAAAAATGTAATTAATATAAAATGCAATAGTAGTGGAGCAATAACTAAATTGCTTACAATAAAAAGTGTCATTTCTTCAAGAAAATTTCCCCTTTTTGAAGAGAATCTCTTTTTATCATTGACATACATGATATTTTAGCTATTGACTGAATTTGAACGGCCTCGCACAGTTCAAAAAGTATGGCAAATCTGGACGTTCTCCTTTAAATTTTTAATTTACATGATTTGGTTGGAAGGTCTTTCTAAAAATAGTTCTACTTCTTCTGCTATGCTTGATAGCTACCTGCTTAATGGTTCCAACTCCATAATTATATGGTTTTACTGGATGTTGTTCCATGTATATTGTACTGCCTTGTTGGCCTCTCTTACAAATGTCATGTTACGATTGGTACGGCATACCAAAAAATACTTATATGAGGCCCTTGATCATTTCTATGGAGTACACCAATTAGTGGTTGCCTTGTGAAGTCTGCATGGTGTTTTGTAAATGTTGTTTATTAGATATATACAGGTATTCTCACCTGAATGGTTTGAATAACACAGTTCAATGATCTCTAATGGTGGTACATGTATGACAGTCTTCATTTTATAGTTTTACCTCCCACAAACGTTGTCGTTTTCCCTTATTTGGTCATTCTAGCGGCAAATTTTTACGAAAATAAGCGATATTGTACATCTACACACAGCTGCACGACAGGAAATTAAATGAACGAACAGGAGATTTTTTTATCTTGCTAATGCATGAAAGGTGTTCTTCCATATTTATTGTTAAGGGGGCGGATATCCGAACGTTAGGTTAAATATTTACATCTTTATATTAAAAGATGACAAAACGCAGACAATAATGTAAAAAGGCTGTTTCTTAACCTATGTTTATTATATGCAGAGATATTTAAATTTTTACCAACTCCAGATTTGATAAAATGACTAGATAAATTATATAATCCGGATTGTGTGGGCTGTATCAGGCGAGACGGAAAATGTGATACATGTTGTTATTTTTACAAGAGTTTTGTCAATTAAGCACGATTTTTTCTTTTTTTTTCTTTTGACAAGAATGTCAGCATGTCTTTCCTTTTTCTTACTGTCTCTGTTCCCAAATTGTGTTTTTGTACTATCGTTCTTTATATTCTTAGATGTAACAAGTATGGTATATTTCAATCCTGAGTATTGATGCTGTTATTTATCTCGCCCTAAAGTTTTGGCACTGTGGTCTCTTTTGTCTCTTGTTTATTGAAGCTATGATGCATTTATTCTGATATGTTGAAGCTGTGGTACAATTTATATATTTTGTTAGGAAGCTTCGGTATACAATGTAAAATGAGGGTATATTTAAAAATTAAAGTAGTATTCTTGTTTATTCGATGTCTATTTATGAAGAAATTTCGAACGCCGACTGTGTCCTAAAGGTGGACAATAACGTTACATTTCACAATATAGCCGATTCCTAAAGCTAACGATTTGATTTGATGTATTATTGGTTGTGATGTAGAAAAATGTAGTTCCAGAGTAAGGATCGTTAAGTTTCTTTCATATTCGGCCCTGTTAGATAAGTTTTGTCCATCGTATATAAGTTTATCGCAATGCTTATGAACAAAACAAAAAGTGAATAATCCTGTCAATTTATTATTTCTTTAACTTATCTATGTATTTATCATAATAAAAAAGAGAAGGAAATATATAGGTTATATTATATTTATAGTATAAGTTTCAATGAACTCTAGCGTACTAATAAACTCACATTTGTTGTAAGAATATTGCATATAGAGATGTAGTCGTCTAAAACTTAGTCATCTTCATTTCATTCCTCTTCGGCACGCGACGTTTTTGTTTCTTTTAGGCATGCACAAAAAACCGGAATATTTTACATAAGAGAATAATGTTTGTTCATAGATAATAGTAGGCGGATAAAGGATGCTACCGTCGATGACCTTACACTGAACTCAAATTTGTCATCGGTTATGTATTTATCAGTAAGAATGACCTCTCTACCCATCATAGTTACATATGGAAACAAACTGAAATTAATGTTATGCATAAAATATGATTTTCTTGCATACGACTGCATTAGCCGTCTGTGCTACTTTCTTTTTGGATAAATCATGTCGATGTGTATTACTCTTCTGATGTTGTTTTTTCACTTGAAATAGCACTTCTCACTTTTAATGTATTTAAGTCATTGAAGTGTGATGAAAAACACTTAAAAAGCCATGAAATGCATATTAAACTCTTTTATACCCATATGATGTAAGCTGATATGAATGTTAACCTGCTACAATTCTCCGTTAAGTCGTCAGCGTGTCTATCATTATGTATTTAAAATTCTTCATGTGCCTTTCTATATAGAATCTGATAATCAAAGGACAAAATGCTATGGTTTCTGCCAAATACGATTTAATTTCATTTATTAATAGACTAATTGAATTTGTATTCATATTTTCTCTTGCGTTCCATTGTCGAATGTCAATCAAGCCTTATATCCCAAATTTATTTTCCATGATATTTAATTAATCATTTAATCTGTAAATCAAAAGAAATGATATGTAAATGATTTTTATTTTAAAATCTTTGTCAAAATTTGCTTGTTATTCAATACTGATAAGTTGATTATGTAACTTGCATCGTTCTGCATCACTGAGACTTAATGGTTTTATTGATGCCATCTTTACCCATCGGAAGTACAAGTATAGCCTTATACTGTTTCTAGAATTGGAAATCTGAAAATGCGATATTATACAAAGACAACACTGATCAAAGTCACACCTTCATACTTTATTTAACTTTGGTTTGCTATGATGCAATGAAATTGCATATTTACATATGAATATGTACTTAGTATGTTACTCTGGATTGTCGTAAATTTAGACACTAATTACAGGTGTGTTGTCACATGCAATAGTCATCACAGTGAACTAATTACTCCTGTCCAAATGAGCGGCATCTGTCAGGTTCTGCGTTCAACGTGAGGTAACTTAACTGAATCAACATAGCAACAGCTTTATTTCAAATAGATTTGTATATATACATGTATAAAATACATTTGTAGCCCTTTTACAAAAAATATGAAGATACTTATTCAAGGAACGTTAAGCTTCCGATTAAGTATGAGAAAATAGGACCATTTTATTGAGTTAAGCTGACAAATAAATGCTCCCAAGTGTAACACCTCGAGAGTCCATTGTGACCTACGACCGACTAAATGACCTATCGAGCTCTGACAGAAAACCGGAGCTAGAACCACGCAGGTGACTCACAATGCTTACTGTTTTGCAATAGTTGGCAAAACACATCCTGTATGTTATTTAACATCCGCTTACTAATTTATGCTGTATGACCATTCAATGTAAGTATTTAAACCTCGTTATGGATTTGCTGTTCTTATGTACCGGGTCAGGAAGTAAAGTGGTTCGTTCAGGTTTGTAAGAAACTATGATCTGTTACCTTAATATCTGAATAAGTTGTGCACAAATTCAGACTTCATTTTCATTTTTATAATTTTAAAAATGCATTTTTATATTTGTTATCTATCTCAATCATCCAGTTTTTGGACCAACAAATGGTGTGCGAAACGCTTAGCATACAGCTGGAATTACCTCAAATGTTTCCTTAAGAATCATCTTTTTTTGTTTGTTTTGGTTTCAAATTTCCATGTTCTTTGTTTTGTTTTGTCGACGATGACTTCTTATTGTACCCCTGTATGTTCACGATTAGATTTTGTATATTCCAATTTTCCACTTTGGGTAATCAACAGTATCTGTTTGTTTGTGATTGATATTTGTAACATGATTAAATATTCTTTCCATGTCATGATTGTTAAAAAAGCTGAGTAGTTTATTTGACATATATATATCTGGTATAGTCGTCTCCCCTTGTTACTACAATACCAAATACATTAACTTTAATGACATCATTAATATCAACAGGTAGGTGTTGAGGAAGATTGATGTCCGGTTAGTAACAATAAAAATCTTATGTTTATAAATGGCTACATTTGTAAATGAAACATTGTATCACAAATATGGCAGGTCCACTGACTAATGAATGAACGTTCTGTTTAACTTCTGTGCACACTTTACATATATTCTATTGCAAATATGCAAGCATAAATTTTAATCGAATTGCATCATTTTTTAACTTTATTAATACGTTTTGATTATGTTGATTACGAATCGACCGATCAATCAAGGCGGGACGGTTTGATTGTATTCGCCTGACAGGACAGACGCGTGATACAACACCCAAACAGATCGGCCTTCTTGTAGCATCTGATTTGTTACAGATAATTAACTTAGAATTCCTAATTTAACTGCAATTAATATCGTAGACTTCACTGGTGTTTAGACTTAGCAGTAGATTATAAGTAGCTGTGCCTCAGACGACATACGACAACACAGAACATAACTACTTACCTGTTTGAACAGATGTTCTTTACAGGTAGTCGTACCGGCTTCACCTATAATTAATTAGAATACTATGAACGTTTATATGATGACGGAATCGCTACAAAACCAGTGTGCGGTAAACAGTCAGTAACTGTG
The DNA here is from genome assembly GCA_032360845.1 of Crassadoma gigantea. NCBI lineage: Eukaryota > Metazoa > Mollusca > Bivalvia > Pectinida > Pectinidae > Crassadoma > Crassadoma gigantea. The sequence goes on from JAULCA010026672.1 coordinate 23,176, forward strand.
GTCACATTGGACATACACTCCACACATTGCTACAATGGTGTCTTGCAGTAACATTTGTGTACGTACAGCTAGTATTTGTTGCTAACACTATTTAAATTATATCAATCCTGTTTCTTCTTTTCTGCGAGTCTTTTTGTGGAAATTTTATTTTTGTATTTACCTTATATATTGCAGATAAATATCTCAGGACCGGATGTTGCATATATATATACTAGCAGCCCACAGCATGGACGAACATAAAGAACTGAGTTTTATTTTCTGAGTGTGCCTGTGTATTGTGATTTTACGTCAGATTTATAGGAAATCCATTTAAAATCCATTATAACCAAAACAGAACTTTTGTTGCATGGTAAGTATATACTTCATTTCATTATTCTAGTCTGATTTAAACAATAACATATGTTGTTTTTTCTTTCAATATTTCTTTTCCTGGGCTTTAAGAATGTTCTTGTATGCGTGTTCATTATTAATAATCGAGTGAACAATCCTTTATATTGTTACAGCCGAAATGTCATCAGGCATCGATGTATTGAGTGTTGTTTGCCAAAATGCCTGTTAGTGCCTTGGTTCGGTGATATTGTTAATCATTCCATTGGTTCGTCTATCATGGTACAGAACTAAAATATCGTTTGCAGCTAAACGAACTGCTTGTTGATACACACATACGTGTATTATTTTTCTCAAATGTATGTTTGAAACCACGTTTTGATAAAACAAAATATATATTAAAAACTGTAAATGTATTTTAATGCGTTTGGCGTTATTTATGGAACCGATATCAAATATGCTATATATTCATGCCATCAATAATGTTTAAACGTCGTATGATTTCATTGCCGTTTTGGTAATTGGTATGTGTAATGCAAGTATAATTACCGTTTTTTATTGCTGTAAGTGATATATATATAAATATGTTCCTTAATATATACATATATCTTATTTAAATTTTCCTTAGTATTTATTGCAAACGAGGCTTTAAATTCATGTCATTGACATTTATATAATAATAAACTACACAAGGGTTTATGATAGAGACACAAGTAGTTATATGTCCTACCTTCTTTTCACCGAATAAATTATTTCGGTTAAACATTTACATTTTCTATATGAATTAGGAAAGTGTAACTACACATCAGTATGGTATTTGTTGTATCGCTTGCCATGGCCATCACTGAATATGAACTAGAACTATTCCAGAAGAGCAGATAATTGCCCAATGCTTCGACTTCCCAGCGAAATATCTTGTAGAATTGTGTCGAAGTAAAACAAGACGTTCGAGAACAAGTTACATCTTTTAACATTTATAATCACAGGCGTCTTAAGATTGCTGCTGTTGCAATGAAGGATGACAAAAAGTTAACATTGCTTGAAATTCACAATCATGGAGATAACGATATCATATTCAAAATCAAAACACAAACTATTAAAAGATGCCAACAAATGCAATTACAAAATCTGAGCCGAATTCTGTCGTATTGTTATAGTTAACAGGACACTTTATCAGATTATGATATGTGTAATAAACATATGGCGTTTTAAACTTTGCTGCCTCGTTACATTACATGTTTTCTTTATGTGAGACGTCTTAATGGGCTCTACATGTGTAACAGGAATTATTAATCCTTCTTCCAAAGTATAGGGTTGAAACTTCACGTTTGTACGAGGTTCATCAAATCAAGTCTTTTCTTGCTTTCCTACGTCATCCGTTTCCAATGTTACCTTTCTGTTTTTACTTTTATTTAGATATTGTCTTGTGTCTTTACTTTGTGGCGATTTCAATCCACAATAATTTCGTTTTCTTTCTCGTTCCAGATGTTGTTGTCTTATAAAAGTGTTAAGTGTTTGCTCAAATTTCTGCTTCTCCTCACTGTCTTCCTCATCCACGCGGACGGAAAACATCAAAGATGGTACCTGCTAGGGTGTCACTGTCGCAATTGGTCCAAATGGCAGTTTAGAAAAAGCTTTAGAGACAGTGTACTCAGTATGTACCGGGGATTATTCATGAACCCTCGTGATCTCCGTCAACTTCCGGTCATAAAACCGGAAGGTGTAAGAGGTCATGGTTTGAACTCCTACGTAGAAGGAATAAGGCCTAGTCCCGGGCCTGTTCCTAACTCCAGGAACTCTTGCTGTTACACGTAAGTTACATGTTAAATCAGCATATAATGCAATGATGTAATAATAAGTGTTAGTAAAATAATCATATAATGTAATCTTAAGTTAAGGAAGAACATAACTTAATAATGTAATACTCATGTACGTAAAGTAAGAATAAACTGTACCAATCGGATACAACAGAGTAATGAAACAATTTCGAAATTTGCGAAATTTGATATACCACTATTTACCTTTTAAATATAACGATATTATAATCACACAATATACTTGGCAATATAATGTAAAAGAAAATATAACAAATCCAATAATTTTACAGAGTCTGAAAAGGTTTGGTTTTGCAAAGTAATATTTTAAACATAAGAAATGTTTTTTTGGAGTAACAAAGAAGCATGTTTATGTGGATGAATTGATCAGAATCACTAATAACATTTAGATTATGAGGAACTGTAGACCTTGACGTGTCACCTTTATATTTCCAGAGATTATGCATACGAGGTATTCAATACGACCGTAAGCTCCAGTTTCCAGCTGAATGTTGTCCACTTTAAAAATGCGTTTCAGTTTGTGCCGACTGGAAGGTGTGCGTAAGTATCCTATCAGTTTAATATGCGCTTATGTTGTTCTTCACAAGGGAAAATATACTAAAAATACATACAAAACCAGATTAAATGATAACTTAATAAATGATTAACTGAATGATATCCTTTCGTCATACTGACAAATTTTTGCCATCGACGTTTTAATCAATTTTTTTCTCAGTTAATAAATTCAAAGAGAAATTAACATAAACACGGAAACAACGGGATTTATTATTTTGATTAATTGTAAACCCTTGGTTGTAGGTCAAATGTGAGCTGCGGAGTGGGTCAGTGTTTACAAATGTATCGTCACCATTGGATGTTAGTATGGGACGATAACCTTCCCCATTACCCTCCTGTCACGTTTCTTCCGGTCGAAGTACCCTCCCACTGTGAGTGTGTCAACGTGGGGAGAAGTCCATCCTGATCTTCAGTGCATAATGCACTGTCGTTTTGTCACACAATTAGTCACGCCAAGGGTGTAGCGTGCTTGGGTTCATATTTTATGGTGTCAGAGCTATGGCGTGCTTGGTTACAAAATAATCAATGTCAGGATTGCGTGTTTGGATTCATAATCACTAACGGCAGTGATGCGTGACTGGATGCAGATTTACGAACGTCACAAGTGTTACGTGCTTGATAGCCACTGACGTCAAAAGTGGTCCCTCCGGGCAGATATACACCTTTTAAATTCAACACACGCAGCGAAATGGTCAAATGTCTTCCGTAAAACTAAGTTAGAATAAGGTAGACTTTTCCATAGTAATGTCCACACCTTTTGGTGTAGTTCTTAGCTGTCGTATGTAACTGGAATAGGTGCGTGGTGAGATACTCATATGTGTAGTGCTTTAATATGTTTTAAATCAAATTGTGATATGATTGTTGACATGTGCAAATTAGGTATCTTAGGATAGGACAGTATTTGTACTTGGAAATTATCGGTGAAAATTGTGAGCAAGGCAATGATTTTTATAATGAAGCAGGATATTATTGGGGACATATTCTGTGAGAGTGATATCAACAGATCTCTTTATATGTAACAGAACAAACTACTTATACAATAAAAGGATGGCTTTCGTAAAAAATACTTCTTGAAGTATGAATAAGTATAGCCTATTTTGAATGTGTTTTAATGGAAAGAAATATAACACTTGATATTTATGATTGATTCCATTGTAAGTAGAATTGCGTGATAGTGATGTATTACGTTGCAATTTCAGACGGCAGTTTGTATGTTTCTAAAGTGAGGTTGATGGAAGCTGTTGGTTTTTTATTACTTAAGTACGGGATACTGAATATGATGTTTTAAAGACGCTTATAACATAAGGCAATTGCGAATTCCATAAGTTGAAGCCAAGTTTGTATGAAACTTGTCTCAACTTGTATGTTGTGTAATAATACTTTATTACAACCAACTATTGTATGATAAAATATTAAATTATATGTGTTATGCCAATTTTCAGATTTGTTTTGTAAAATATATTATACATGTAGTTATGTTATGAAATCATATATGTATGCAGCGTGTATGTTAGGTAATACATCATTTTAATTGAGTACTGTTTATTGTTACACTTTGCATATATGTCACTTGCCGATAAGATATGCATATAACATGTACGTTTCGTGTACGACGACAAAATTTAAAAAGTGATGCCTCTTGTGAATAAAAGCATGTATACATACCATGTTTAGAGTTAAGTGTAAGCTATAAAAGTATAAATGTATGCTATTTGCATTGATATTGTTTGCCAATATCTTATTGCAACGCAGTAGTTAATCCGCCAAAAGTTATATAACGTAAAAGTGGATTCTTTTGCGGTTTGGAAATGTTCGCGTTTTTTTCGTCGAGTAAATTAGCACGAAAATATCTACACAAATAATTATTTATAATTTATAGAAGATATAGATGTGTAGAGTAAACATAATTCAACACTATTGTTAACACGAAAATGTCCACACTGCGATCATTTTAACAAGGGCGAACATTTCCACTTGGACAGTAATAGTTAAGTACCTACATTTGTTATTGCTTTCAAATTTCGTACACTGAAACATGCATTTTATCAGTAAATATGATATGGGATTTTATATCATGTTTATTAGTTAGTGGCAATGTAGCGTTAGAAAGTTTGAAAGGACCTTTTTTCTGTCCATCTCTTATCGGCTTTTATCCAGTGATTGAGTTTATGATATGGAACAGAAATGAGCTCCAAATGTTTGACGATATTGTAACAATACGTATTTTTGTCACCCACAGTATAGTTTTGACCTTAATTGTAACTTGGCTTGTATTTGAGCATCATGAGCATCTGTAATATGTGGTATTGAATATGATTGTCATTTTTGAATTTGACATGTGTGCAGATGTTGTTATTCAAACTTGTAGGCTTTTATGAATATGTTCGGCTATCGGCTAAACACATTTCTCTTTTTTTCGGTTAATATTACATCTTTTATTCTAATTTTTAAAATAATAGTTGAACAATTTATTGATACTGATCTATTTTGTATCTGGTTTCCATTTTATATATAAATTTCCCCGAAGAAATTGGCTTGCATTGAACCTTTTCTTGTGTGTTGGTCATTTTAAGGATTAATGATGCCAAAATGTTAGAATAAATTGTCTGTTAAGATTCATATATGTATTTTGTTTATTTTGTTTACTAAAAAGCATGTTGTTTCCTGTTTACTTTTTTTGTATTTGCGTTCCGTATTGTTTGCTTTGCAAGTATACTTTTATTTTGTATGTAGTCTTGTGGTTGATACAAAATAATTCAGTTATTATTTGATTCAAATCACTTATTGCATATAAAATCGAAGACTCAACCCAAATTTTAGTTATAATTTGCCGAGTTGTCGTGACCTCTGTCAATAAACAATTTTAAATTACATTTTTTCTGTGTTTTACTTTTTCAACAATCCGTTGTATGCAACATCATAACTTTAACATTTACAAAATGTGCACTCGTCTGGCAGTTTATGATTAATGTTCTAAAATATTGCTACAGTTGATCGAATCTCGATTTTTTTTTAAACAAATAAGCTTGGATAAAATTTGAAATTTATAAAAAAAAAAGAAAAGAACTTTCCGCTATAATTTTAAAATGCGGGTAAGTTGCACTTACACGATTTAAGGTATAAAATACATATCCTAACAAAGTCTACACCAAACATATAAAAACAGCAGAAATCATTAAGACATCAAAACAGAACAAAAAAGGCATTAATCCCTACAAATTTTTCTCTTTTTATAAGTGTGAAGCATAGTGTTTTTGAAATGTAAGCGTAACTCCAGTAGAATCTTAGAGATAGATCATCAATGATCGAAGACATAGTATCAGATCTTAAATTGCCTTAAAACAGAGATCATGGTGATACTGTGTAGTCATAAATTCCTCCAGTGTATATCGATGCGTCTCTGGTAGAATACCCTGTATAAGTAAAAATTGAAAAAATATATACATCGAATAGGTACAACTACGACAACATCAACTATAAGCAAATAATGATTTTATTTGTGTTGCTTCAATGGGTATTTCAATATTAAATTTCACTGCGTATGAATATGAAATAAGTCTTCTTAAGCTTTATCAAAAACTTTATATGATGAAACGTAATTGATCATCATGTTTTATATTGTCTATTGTATTAGTTGTTTAGCTATTGGTTGTAATGACTAGGTAATGATAAGAATAAAAGCCCATTGTCTGAAACATTGACGTAATGTCTAGATGATGAACGAGCAGTGAATAGCTCTATATAGGGCAAGATAAGAGGCGTATTGGCCATCAATCTTTGTCGTATCATTAATAACAACCTTAGAAACACTGCTTTATTGCTTTCATCATTTTGTTTTTAAATCACAGGAAAGGATTGATTCATTCCCCGCTGTCAACATTTTGGTGTTTCTTTTAGCCTTGTATCATAATCGTATACTAACTAAAAAGAGCCAGAATCGTTAGAATAAGAAATATAACATATCAGTTAAGTTTTGAAAGTTGTGATTCCTAGATGCAGAAAGCCAAAGAATGCAACCATTTTACTTCCCCATATCGACTATTTTAGACACGTCATTGTGACGTAAGGAAAATGTCCCTTTATAACGTCACCAATATATACACTAGATAATTTATACTTTTAATAAGTATTTTGTTTAAACCGTTATACGATCTAAATTTGAACAAAGCTTTACAAAGCAATATTTCAAATTTACTTAAATTAAGACCTGGTTAAACAAACAGTAAGTTTATGTAATTTTGTTAATGTGTTTATTAAAAAAAAAATACTGCTTTTAAAAACTAGTCTAGTAGATTATTTAATTTGTGCTTGTATGTTGCATATGATTTAGTATCAGAAATCTTAAATGTGCATGTCTTAAAGTGGTGAAATAAAAAAAAACATTATCGAATTATTAGTTTGTGATTGATATTAAGATGCCACACCTTACAAGGGAGTATATAATGATATTCAGAGATTAAAGTATGTATACTACGGATGTAACATTTATTGACAACATGTTTATACTTACCTTGTATGTCGACCTGCCAAATGAAATATAAATTATGTGATAATGACGTGAATATCAAATAGAAAATAACAGCAATGATCAAGGGACCAATAAGGATAAATCTAAAATGTAAAACGATATATCTATTGATATGTATAAAACGGTATATCTATGGATATTTATAAAACGGTATATCTATGGATATTTATAAAACGGTATATCTATGGATATTTATAAAACGGTATTTCTATGGATATTTATAAAACGGTATTTCTATGGATATTTATAAAACGGTATATCTATGGATATTTATAAAACGGTATTTCTATGGATATTTATAATCACACCTGTTCATGCAAGCAGTAAGTATGTCAAACTTCAGCAAAAGTTAGTTATAGTTCTGGAACATTTCTGAAAATGTTTCGTTGCTTGATTAGTGAAAGAAAACTTAATAACAAGATAATAAGAAAGGAAATTATGGTAATTACGGTTGACAAATTACCACCTACGACTTAAGAGGAGTCAATCTTTTTTAAGTATATATTTGAAAGTCAATTGTTTATTGCCAAAATTTGATTAATATCCGCACACACACATGTACACCTACACAAAAGATTAAACTTGTTCATAATAATGATTAATCTTCAATGACGTCGAAAGAAATTAATTGAGGTAATTCATTTCGCAGTATTGAACGTCTCTTTGTACGATGTTTACTACGGCAGATTTATAAATATCTTAGTTGATCACGTGATTAGGGGTAACCACCGGAAGTATTAGTGCATATATTAATGTTGAGGCAATGCGTAATTTTGTTTAATGATTAATTATTGAAGCTGATTTTAAAATATAAAGTATCCAGTATAACTTACTGTATTTTCTTCCTTTTTTGAGGAGGAGGTGACCTGCCGTTAGATTCCAGACGATTATGTTTTCAATGAATTACAGAAATGTTCTTTCGAAAGCATAGTTCACCAACACAATGAAACGGCAATTTTTAGGATCAGTTTGCTCCTATTTCGCTAGATTATTGGCTGCAGCAAGTTATTTGTTATGTAGATATGCTAAAAGATAAACGTATTACACAAACAGGTGATTGTGCATTTGAAATTTGGAAGGAGATTAAGTTCCCAGAAATTAATTACACTGCACCATATAACTGGATCGTCCTTCTTTGCCTTATGGCGATGCAAGGGGGCAAAAACGTTGGGTATCGATATTGTCGACACTAACGTTGAAACATGGGTGGTTGGTGCGTAAAATCCCTTAATTAACGAATTTTATTTAGAAAAGTGCTGGGCCCGTATTCATGAAATCGTTCTCATGCTCAAGTTTGGAATTTAGGATCAAACCAAATTTCTTGTTCTAGTTACAAATTCACGAACAAATCTTATTTTTTCAATGATTTAGAAAAACATTGGAGAGACTTAAAGCCGAAAACTGTTTTCAGTGTTTACATTTGACATTTATATCGTTTTTGCCGAGATTTAACCGAGTTACAAGAAAGTATGTTTAAGCACAGAATCCATGCTTGAGCATGAAAACGGTTATATGAGTACGGGCCCAGGTTAATTTCAAATTGAGTATCATGTTGAGTATTATATAATGAACCATGTCACTACTCAAGAAAAGACCGGATGTTGATGATTTTTTCAATTAAATATATTGTAAGAATTGATTTCAGCTTACGTCCAGTTAATTAAGCATGTTTATTTCAATGTATCTAGGGCGTTACTAGCGAGGTTGCGACTATAATACTAAAATAAACATTATTTAGAAAATCCTGATTCTGAGATGTGATAACATATTTCTATACTCTTGTGTGTATGTAGGCGCAAAGGACTTATAGTGCATGTATACTAAGAAATAGGTAAGTAATCTAAAATACATACTTTTCAAATAACCAATAGTTAGGTTTTACAGGCCTCGATTTATTAGATTGTTAATTATAAGGTAATTATGTTATATATCAAATCTTGCTATTAGTAATAAAAAAAACACCTGTGCTTATTAACAGCCTTGGTCAGATATCAGTAATGATTGTAAACTGCTAGTTTTGACGGATGAGTTAATCAGTCTACGTGTTTTATTGAGTCCCTGATACAAATGTAGGCCAGATCCCACGACATTGATGGATCACCGCTAAGTATAACATTATAAATAGACTGCTGACAAATTGCTTAGATATACATTGTCCAATGTATGTATGTTCATTTCACACCTAATAAACTAATCAAACTAGCATTATATTAAACGAACCGGCAGTAAATCAAATCTAGAATACAGTGCTGGGTTTATAGAGAATACTGCAGATATATATATGGCCTTTTGGAGAAGATATTTATATCTCAGAGAAGATATTATATCTTAACAGCCGAAAAGATCTAGGTTGCAAATAAATCATACATAATATATGAGATTGTTAGTTCTTATGATAACCGCTTTTAATGTACAGCAATTATAAAGACATATGGAGCAGTGTTAATCATTTTTAGCATACTGCATCTATTAGCAAATGTTATATGAACAGTCTGTGAGCCTTTCATCACCCTATCATGTCAATTATGAATATTGTTCAACAAGATAAATAAACTATTGTTTAAAACATAATTGTACATATTTAGAATCGTCTGTATGTTTCGCATATCACACTTGCCTTACGTATACATGTATGTTTTATAAGTATAAACATATGCTGTCTATATATAAATGCATAGAGAGCTATAAATGATGTAAGTGTTTCATAATAAATATGTATTTCTCTTGTATACTAATTACGGCATGTGACTCATGCGAAACACTTTTGTTGCGATTTGGATAACTTAAAGGCTTCAACACTATTAACTACAAAAAATAGTATACAATTAATACCAAATAAAAAAAACTATCAAAATAGCGTGGGCGCTTTGTTAAGTTTTTCTTCCAAACCAACAGTCACACCAAGAATAACGCATGGTGATATGAATTATGGCTGTCGATTGTAGGCATTTCTTTATGAACAAACGTTGCCCCTCTGTTGTCAAGCATAACTATAGCGTTGAGAAGTAATACTTTTAACAAAACCTTACCTTGCAGGACTTTTATGAGAAAAGACTTAAAGACGAAAAAATAAAACGATATTCATTGAGGCAAGACCATGATTTGATCCTTTGACTTCAAATTGTTAAACTATCTCTCAAACCGATTGAGCAACATGTTCATGACCATCGGAAGTGTCATGACACAACTGTGCTACGGATTTCTCCAAAAGAAGTTAAGAGGAACCTACAAAAATACTCGAAACAACACAGTGTAATGGCACAGGGATCTATGAGCTAATTCGTTGCATTTCCAACAACATTTCATCTTTCGCTTTGTCACCTGGTCATGTCGCCAGCGATATTACCTCCTTCTCACGGTTACCTGATGATAAGGCAATTAGATTCAATGCGTTCAGTTCTAATTTACTCCATGTAAACGTATCCTCTCGTTGGTGCTAGCAAGTACAAACGTTCTGGAAAGTGCATTTTTCAAGGACGAGTTTGTGTTCCTATTCATGAAAGTCGTTGAATAAAAAAAACACACACAAGAAACGAAAAAAACAAACAGTGTTGCTGTACATTAAATTTCAAAATATTTCAAGAAGAAGGGGAAACTCTATGGTAGTAAGAAAACAATGCGTTTAACAGAGTTTTAAATAGATACGTTCATTTGGACCCCTGGTCATAGCAGGAAGAAAAGGATGTTTGTCTGTCCCAGGTCCAACCAGATTGACTTATGATTTTTTAAATGAACCGATGATTTTGATTAACCCTAACTATGTCACATGTAATTTGTAACATTTCGTTTACACGTCTTTTGATTAAAGTGCTACTATAAAATGTTTAAGTGATGTTTGTGCGATTTGTGGCACACGCCAAAAAATAAATAAATAAACAAAAACTAAATATAACCATGCACGTCATTTGCAGAATAGAAAAATAATACTGATGCATATATGTAATATATATATATTACACTTCCGTTATTTAGATGAGTGATTTGTTATTTTAACGCATTTATTGCTGCTTCCGGTAATAGTCAAGCATCACTATGGCGTAGTGTCCAATGGTGGTACATGTATGTCTTTGATGACCAA
>JAULCA010026673.1:0-18481 GCA_032360845.1 Crassadoma gigantea
ATCTGATGACATCTCTACATAATAACATTGTTAGGATGATAACAATGTATTTTTATTATAACATCTCTACATAACATTGTTGGGATGATGATGTACATCAACCTAATAACATATTTACCTGATAACATTGTTAGGATGATAACAGGTGGCGTATCCATTCGGTTCAAACACTGAGAGGATGACTGGTAAGTCTGTGTCCTCCTGTACAACGTAGGTGTACTGACCGAGAGTCACAGACGAGATAGATATTGCGAGGTTCCCGGATGGGTAACTAAGCAACAGTCAAGGTCATAAAGAGGTTAAATTCTTGTTTGTCACATCTTCACAAAGATCAATTGCAGAGTTTCACTTACACTTGAAAAGTTCTTTCTTGTCATAATTAAATCTGAAAGGCTTCTTTTCGTAAGGGTGTGATATTTTACGTATGTCGTAGTGTAAGTGTGTGATAATGTTTGTGTGCCAAAGTGTAAGGGTGTGACAATGTTTGTGTGCCAAAGTGTAAGTGTGTGACAATGTTTGTGTGCCAAAGTATAAGTGTTTGACATATTGTACCATATGCGTGTCATGATAAAGGTGTGTGACATGATGAATATATGTGCAACAAAGTTCTAAGCATTCAAGGATACAAAACATTTCCGGTTCCATCTGGGAACATGGTAAGGAATTTCTGCCCATCTTCATAGAACTTCTCTATCAGTGGTCGATCATACAACTGTAAACAAATCAAGTCAGAAACACATCAGCAAATGTGGTCTTAGATATACTAACCTCAGTCAAACTGTAAACCAATTTCTCCCACACTCACTGTAGGTTTCCTCACTCCTGATTCATTGGATAAACCTGTTAGGAGTTGGTAAACATTTTTGGTTATACCAGTTATAACCCTTTCTCCCCAATGTAACCTAAGTCGATTTATCATGCGTTAATATGGATGAGTCCATTATGGTTTACAGTGGTGAAAGGGTTAAGTACAATTAAAGGGAAAGAAACCAATTACCAATGACTGGTGACAATCACAATGGGTTTACTCTAGTACATAAAGCCTACTGTTCCGTCATAGGTCCATAAAGTATATATATACAGGTTTGACATAAAACTATTCTCCGTATAAATGGGTACTGCTTATCCACCAATTCATGTACCCTGAAAATGATGTTTTTATCGGAAACTACGAAATTTGGGCCCAGGTAAAATATCTGATTTCACAGTAACCACGCTAATAGGACTGTCTATATAACTTACATTTCCTGAGGCTATCATGGCAGGGTTGAGGGGCTCAGGGACAAAAATGTCTTCGTGTTCATCCGGTAACAAGGGACTTGGGGCCCGGATAGTCCAACCCTCCTCCAGGCATCTCTGTGAGGATAACATGTAGTTTATCGTCTTCATCTGGCGGGCAACTGCAAGGCAGGTAATCCATGCTAGTGATTTCTTTTAGATATATTTAATTATCTCTCAGAGATAAATTCAGGAAATATTAAATCAATTAAATTAAAATTTTTCTTTAGATTTTAAAAAATATATCATCAGTTTTTAAGATGATTTAATATTATATATATATATATATATATATAGCTGGTAATGGGCGAAATAGAAATGACATGGATGGTTGCATTTTAAACTCCTTAATATGAATCCAAATATGAATACAGAATCTGAGAAAAACATTGTTCATGAATCATTGTGTTTGCTGCTAAAGACATAAAGCTACATGTGAAATGTGAGTGCAAATGATCTATAGAAATGACATGAAATAACAAACATGACTGAACATCAATCCTTCAAGTATGTACCAGCATAGTCACATCTATGTTCTTTCACACTTGGGGTATTTCTAATAAACTCAAGTATGCATTCACCCCTGAAAATAAATTTGAACTCTTCCAATTCAAAGGTTGGAATATTTCATTTATGAAATATTAACTAAACAGTCCACACATACATGTAATTTACATACACACACATTTTACTTCCTTTCCTGAACTGTACTGATACCTTGAAATCCTGTTTTTCCCACGAAAGATTGGGTAGTGCCCAAAAATTTACGTTTCGGCCCACTTTTGGGCTTCGCTGGTTTCACCCGCGCAGGCGGCTTTGGCCTGTGAACTTTAGCTTTGGCCTTTTTTGTCTTTTTTGACACCTTTGCCTTCGAAACCGGTGAAACCGGAGAGGCTGATGAGGGTATCGGTGTGTCGACAGGTGTTGCGATGTGTAGTTCTTCCTCTGAATCTTCTAGATTGTGCAACAAACAGCTTATACTTCTCGAATAATACTGACAATTTTGTTACCTCTCAAATTTATACTAAAAAAATGTTTTTATTTTTTTTATAATTATGAATGTTGTTTTCAGTTAATTCAACATTTAAAGCAAAGTTTGAAACACTGAACTTGATATTATCTTGTTTTATAAATTTTTTATTATATATGTTTCTTTTTTTGTCAAAATACTTCAATAATATGAAACAACACTCAAAAACAAACATTCAATAACAAAATTAACCATATATTGTTGTCATAATTATGATTAATTTTTATTGTTGTCAGTTTTATCATCAGTCTATACTGTAATGATATTGGTTACTCTTAGTTTTTTTTATAATAAGCATTTAATCATGATTATTCGTTACATTAACTGTTTTAGATTTAATACAAATCGTGTTTATATCCTATATGCCCAGAGAAGCAGGGTAATGGCCTCGGATAAGAAAACATCTCTTTAGAGTTTGAATGAACTTGATCAATGAAGTTTAATATTAGTTTAGTTTTTTATTTGTAATTTTAATTGTCATTGGTCCAGTTCAAATTCCGAAACTCAAAATAAGATTTTCCGAACAAGGCCTGGTGTACAGGTGTTGTTATGTAGCGCCGTGTATAATACTCACACAGAGACACCTACTGTCGCATCCAACAACCAAGGAAACATAACTCAGGAAAGCATCTGTTACAAGTTTAGGAATATAATTTTTTTTTCACTCTTATGGATACAACTTAGCACCAGGTCTTGAATATTCATATATGTTCTCCATCAAAAAGAAAAATACTCATTCAATATGTTAATTTTATTGGTTGAAGCAGAAAGTTTAATACTTCAACCAAATAAATTAACTTTGAAGAATTGAATCCAGTCTTTCAGAGGACAAAAAAACATTTAGGAATATTTGGACCAGACAAGACACAGAAGTTACCGACTCGACATACATCAACTCACCTCTCTCTTTCTGTCAAACTGACAATTCATTTGCATCCTTTTTATATATCTGCAATTATTTCCATCTAATACACCATCATGGTGTCAAAGAGAAAATCCTTAGTTTAAATAAACCACAAAACTGATCCCATATGATGAGTGTTAACAATTTCTGTTTGATACCATGGCAATAGGCCAGGAGGATTATCTGTGTGATAATAATGATGAGAGGAGACTTCCCTGTTTTGGCCAAAATTTATCAATCTCCTTTGAAACTCTCTCTTTTACCGCATGTCAGAACTCAAACAAACTAAAAATCTACATCTTGGGGATAAATGATTTCCTAAATACTGCAGGGTGTATATAATGATCATAACAGGTGAATCTAAATCAAATGAATGCTTATTGGAGTTATATTGATACATAAAATGGGAAAGACAAATTTGGCAAAGCAGCTTCAATCGCATTTCACGTATTTTCTCCCTCATAGGAAATGTGGAATGAGGGAGATCTCTCTCATTGGAGGTTTCAGAGGCTGACACCTATATGTTGATGAACATGACTAAAACAAGCTAAGTCAGTTATGATCTATACTGCACTACTTTCTATGTACAAACTCTCGTACATCTAATTGTAAACATGCACACACGATATCTAGCTACTACACATGCAGCGCACGACACACAACATGCAACATAACACAGAAACGACATTATGCCAGTACAGTACAGTAGATATGTCTATATTAGCCCAGCAATTACTGGCCACTAGATATAGTGTTTTGTGACCATATAGCACCTAAAGCACATAGCAAACAAGTCCCCCACAAGACGTCACATATAGCATACCTGTCCCAAAGGTAAGCAACATTGTACCCTGCTTACCATCAATATATAAATATATAAATCAGTAATTCTGATGTCACCTATAGCATTCCTGTCCCACAGGTAAGCAATATTGTACCATCGATATACATTAATCACTCATCAGTAATTTAAGCTATACTTGTCTGCTACACCAGAAGTGTTAGCACCCCACCTACCTCGGGTAGATGTCTGTTTGCTGATTATAAACTTCTAACATAGATTTTACTTCAATTTTAATGTATAAAAGTGCTTGACAAATTTTGATAATGTGACTTATGATAAAGTTTAATGACATGTAAAGCTTCATGGGCAGTTTTAAACTAATATAGCAGCAATTCTTTAAAGAAGCATAAAAACATATCCTGTGCAATAAAATGGCTTACTGTGTAAAACAAACGTGATATTAAAATGTAGTCATGTAAAAATGAAATCCAGCTAAGTTATGACAGCAAACATCTACCCATATTTCAGGTCCTGGGTGACTCCAGGTCATGTGTCAAACCATTACAGGGAGTCACCTCCTGAATCCAGGACTGACCCCTGTTAAAGACTGAACTCTGTCTCCAGGACTGAAATACGGTAAGTCTCAGGGAGTGACCCTCATATACAAAAAAGGCTTGACCCTTCCCCAGTGCCGTGCCTACATGACCACAGAAGCGAGAGTGTATGATGCCCCCTTGTAGAGCGCCACCTACCACTTTCTTTATACATCAGCTGTCCGTGGAGGGCGCTCGTGCCTTTAGGTTTGCCTGTTATACAAATTCAATACACCATCACAAAAATCTAGGACAAGCAAGATAGGAAAACTTGGAAAGGTAGGATGAGCAGCCAAACTAGGAAGGTCAGCTGAAAAGGACTGGCTTAGAATATGTTAGCTGGCCACCCGGCCCATCTCAACCCACGTGATTACATAGTTGTGTCCTCAACATGTCAGGAAGTTTAGAAAGTAATCATGTGGGTTGAAAAGATTAGTAACTGCCAAAAAGCCAAAATTAAAAGTAATTTAAATTATATATTTCTCTGGTCTGAGAGTATTACAAGTAAATGATAAACTGTCGAATATCTTTGGTTTTTTTTATACCGCATCAAAAACAGTACTGGTTTGATTGTGAAAAGTTGTGATTTGGTTTATCTTTTATTAAGTTTGGCTCTTTGATGAAAATAAACAGAATTACAAACATGATCAATGCAATTCAACAACAAAATGACAAAAACTTTTCCTTTTTTGAGTTCTGAACTTCAAAATTACAAAGTTTCCAGGATGAAACAACATTTTTCTGAACTTAATAGAATCCTTAAAATAAAATTTAAATAAAAGGTGAATGCATTCAAGTTTTCCAGCCATTTTGTTGTCGATTTAGGAGAGGGATCGAGGAGTCAACATGACAAAGAATGGAGATTTTTTAAGGATGGCAGTCAGCTATCAGACCTACCATACGAGCCTTGTTGTACTCCTGGGTAGATATGGGGGAGAATGTTAACTGTTATCAGGTACCACAATGTTACAGACAAAATAGAGACATTCATAAAATAGGTGAAAACATGACAACAACCCATATAGCATTATGTTTCAGCAATAATATCAATCATAAGTTCAAAATAGTTTCCATTTCAAATAAGTTTTCATTCTTTAAATATTAAAACACAAGTCTCACATTGCATATAATTTCTGGAAGTAGGTAACAGGTAAGGGTTCTCCCTAACTTATTGAATATTTTAACAAATGCTTTTTAGTTAATAATGCAAATAATTTTCAATTCTATTTTATTTTTAACCTTATTAATTAAAGACGGACAGACTGTCACTAATTTTTGGAATTGATCACAATATCTAAATAATATAAAATATTCTGGTTATTTTCCAGCATCAAAGAACTTCTGGAATTCCCATAAACACTGGCAGTGAAATCAAACTGAAATGTGCTAGAATAGTGAAGAGAGTTATTGACCTATTTGAGTGTGTCCTTTATAAGTAATTATGCTAACATCTGTAACAGTGATGTGGTCGTAAACTGTATAACTGGTAATTTTCGCTGCAGTTTAATTTTTGCCTTTTTCACCCTTCCTAATGAGGGAGAATTTATCATTACAGCAAACTTTAGTAAAAACAAAGCTAACAATATATGTTTATAAATCAGATCAGCAGATTGGCTAGGGATGTTCAAAGTTCTAACATGTCACAACCATCTAGGCCTTGTGAATATGACTAGCCCCAAAATAGATTTAAGATTTCTAGCAAACCACAGATTGAAAAGATAGATCTTGTGTTCATACAATCTTGTTGCAGAATTTTTTTTTTGCAAAATCTAGCTAGTATATATCCAGCACCTGGGCAAATCGCAGCCAAATCAAGCTATGAAATATCACTGCAAATTGAGCAAACACAGAGTTTGGGAAGGAGATTGATGGGAGAAGACATCGGGAGTCATCTACCATAGGTGGAATAGGACAAGGATATAAAGGATATAAATGTTAAGTGTTTTTATATCAGAGGTGTCCCTTAGATACCGAGGCTACACTGGGGGTAAATAAGCTGGGTAATATTTAGATATAGAAATATTTGCAGCAGGAAAATTAGAAATATTTCATTCATTCTATCACAATACATGATTAAATAGGAGTATCTCCATATCACCTGAAATACCAAATAGACTGTGTTATTGGGATATAGAATATAGTATACAAGAAAAGGAATTAAAGTGCTTAAATATTCATTCATTCGATAGTAAAATGACTAATTTAAGGGCTTTTGCTTTGAGAAATCTATGTTAATTCCTGCATATATATATATATATATTAAAAAATAGCAAAAAATCAATATAATATTTTTTAGCACTAATGGGAAACTACATTTTGATAAATAATGGAATTGTCTGAAACACCAATCAAGTGAATGGGTTACCAAAATTTGGATTAGTTTGAAATAAATCATTTAAAATTTAGAAATTAAGTGTTAACCACAAGTATTATAACTGTTTATACCAACAAGAGGAAGGAGAGAGATTAATCGGGTCCATACCAATCCAAAACTTATCATGCAAGGCTCTAAATGCAAATCCTGTCATTGGGTCACATGACAAAATCATTCCATAAATGTAATGGCCGTGCTATATGATGACCCTATCTAATCACAGAAAGTCACATGACCAGATCATCCAATCAGACGTCTGTGACAGTGGTAGTCGTCAGACCTACCTGCCATGAACGCCTGCTGCTGCATGCCTGAAACTTCCTGTTGTCTGCGCTGCATCTCACGTTCTCTGATCCTGGGGACAGTAATAAAAATATATTTCTTAAATAAAAGTTCTTTGACTGTGATAACAGAAATGGATGTGAAAATAGCCTTACACACAGTGATATAACATTGCGGCCTTATAATGTTGTCTCCAAGAAAAGAAAATGTCGGACAGAAAATCACTATTTAGAAATTCTCAGGTATAACTCTCTTTGCAGGTATATTTCTTGTTCTTATTTGAATGATAAAACCTACCTTCTTTCTGCTCTCTCCCGGGCAGCCTGCCGTGCCTGTTTGTCCCCGTGGCGAGGGTGGGACTTGACACTTATCATCTTGGTTTTGTTCTTGTGTTCCTCTTCCATAATGGCTGACTGGCTAGTAGCAAACTCGACAAACTCCCTGTACTGGTTACAGCAGTACAACTGCTCAGGGGGCAGATTCTGTTGTTGTTCAAGGGTTGGGAAAGGCTTGATATCCTTCTCACAGAATTCACAGTGTCCTCCCAGCATGCCAAGGGCGCGTCCCTGTTCATCGATTGGATAGTCCTCCTCTTCCTCAGAGACCTGCTCCAGTGCCCCCGGGTCATCCATATCCACTTCCTGTTTCTCAGATTCTCGAATATACTGATGGATGAAATACAAAATCAAAATTAAATTATGAAGATTTTTTTTTTTTTTACTGTCTATGACAGACATATTCAGAAATAGAACTTCTTGGTAAAATAATTTACTCATAAAAAAGTTTTGTTTGGCACTCCTAAGCAGAAGCTTTATATAATGTATATAGAAATACTGATTCCAACACTTAATTCTGAAGGTAATTGATGCTTAGATATTTCCATTATTGACAAATGCTGCAAGTGTTGTACATAATTCATAATAAATTCATCTGAAAAATCTTAAATACATATTGGTAGTAAAGACAAAATCTCATATGGAGCCACCAACAATTCTCAATTTGTTGGGTTTCTTAACATCTGTATTAAATAACTGAATTTCTGAGCATTATACCATACCTCAAATCAAAACAATTATGCTTGTTATATTACCAAATACATTTACATTTATTATATCATACAAAATATTTGTCATATCATGTTTTAACAGAAAACTTGCTGCACTATCCAAACACATGAAGATACACATCATCCTTACACTACACATATATACTAAATACCTGGTAGGTCAATCAATTTTTTTTTCAAAATCTGAAAATTTGCAGACAGTGGAAGAATTCGGAAAATTTAAATACTAATGACTTAATAGAAATCTAGGAAACCTAGCTATGATAAGTCAATCAATTTCAGAAATAGACTGGTCAGATTCAAGTCATTTGTTTTGGATATACGAACCAAGCATGAATCTTTAACCCTGTACACCAGTTCATATCTTAGGATAAAAAAAATTGTTTTCTAGTTGTGAAGATCACAATTATCTAGCACTGTTTTGTTATATCATAAATCGTTGTGTCACACAATGAATAAATATTGAACTTTTGTGAGTAAATTTCGTTTAAATCCCTTCCTCTTCCCAGGTGACCCTCTTATATAAAAGGACTTGTTGACAACAACAACAAAAACATAAACAAGTGATATTCTAATGGTGTAGTAACACTAATTATGACATACAACATTTGTCAACACTACCAGTCACATGACAAATCACATGACAAGTCACATAATCAATACATTCCACCACTGTAACATAGATTTGATCATACTTACTACACTACTTACTATGGCAGGAAACAAGATAATTTTAGAAAAGATGACATCTGATAACACCATAAGATACTATAGTGTTAATTATGATGACACCATAAGATACTATAGTGTTAATTATGATGACACCATAAGGTACTATAGTGTTAATTATGATGACACCATAAGATACTATAGTGTTAATTATGATGACACCATAAGATACTATAGTGTTAATTATGATGACATCTGATAACACCATACATACATACATACATACATATACCCCAACTGAAAATTCCATTAAATTATGAATTGATTGTTATTGTGCATGTTATTATAGCTGTTACTACAAATTACAGAACCAGTGAATATCTACATGCATGTTAGCCACAGAACCTGCTTAGCCAGGTGTGATCTAGATCTCAACCTGCCACGATTAGCTTTAAGCTGGAAAGAATACAAAGCTAAGGTAGAAGTATAAGCTACAGG
This sequence comes from Crassadoma gigantea, assembly GCA_032360845.1. Taxonomy (NCBI): domain Eukaryota; kingdom Metazoa; phylum Mollusca; class Bivalvia; order Pectinida; family Pectinidae; genus Crassadoma; species Crassadoma gigantea. The sequence goes on from JAULCA010026673.1 coordinate 9,479, forward strand.
TTAGGCTTTATCAGTACTAGCTGGAAAGATAAGCAAGCGTAAAATCATTCGCAACAGAATCAGCTGCAACAGATGGAAGATAAGCTAGCGTAAAATGATTAGCAACAGATCCTAGAATTAGCTACACAGATGGAAAGATAAGCTATAAGCATAAAATAATTAGCAACAGAATCAGCTGTTACAGATGGAAAGATAAGCTAGTGTAAAATTATTAGCTACAGAATTAGCTTACACAGATGGAAAGATGAGCTAGGGTAAAATGATTAGCTCCAGAATTAGCTTACACAGATGGAAAAATAAGCTAGCATAAAATAATTAGCTGTAACAGATGGAAAAATAGCTAATGCAAAATGATTAGCTACAGAATTGGCTGTTACAGATGGAAAGTTAAGCTAGCATTAAATGATTAGCAACAGAATAAGCTTACACAGATGGAAAGATGAGCTAGTGTAAAATGATTAGCTCCAGAATTAGCTGTAAAAGATGGAAAGAAAATAAAGTGTAAAATGATTAGCTGCTGGAAGGATTAGCTGGAAAGACAAACTTGAAAGATTTCAGGTAGGAATATTAAAAAGTGTGATCAAGTAGGATTTGCTGGAAACTAATATGCTACACTCCACACCAGGTGTTAACGAGTTCTACACAAACCAGGAATACCTGTAGAATCTGTGGAGGCCCGATGCTTGGCATAAAATTTCGATCATCTGTTGTTTTCTTGTTGTATGCATCCTCATCGGAACTCTTTTGTTACAAACATGAACACACATTAACTTCCCGTATCACGATAGACAAGTTTACAAATAGGCAAGGTCTAATTCATCAATCAAATCATATTCTATGTGTGTTGGTACTTTCAATGCATATCATTCTGTTTAATACAATAATCTTAACATCAATAGGGACAATTTTCATTGCAGTTCAATTTTTGCCGATTTCCTCTCCTGGAATGAAGACTTATTATTCATTACAGCGATTACGTAAGTCAACAACATAATTTACATAGCTATTTAAATGTAAAAGGTAAAATTTGGATGTGTTAGGCAAAGGGCAAAAGTTTGACTGAGTGAAAAATTTCCCGGTATACAGTAGTTAAGGACAGTAGACTGTGTTAAGCCAATCACCCCTGAAATCCCATTTGAACCTTACCAAATCAATGACTGGGCAAGTCAAGTTTAGATATGTAGGGGGTGAATGTGTAAACATCAGAAAGTAGGACCGAAAAATACATAAATACCAATACGTGTACATCATATCAGTTATTACAGATGTTTCAAAAACGTTACTTTGTCTGATTCACTCACATAACTGTGAGACATTTTCTTTCACAGTACTGTCTGCTCAACGTTGACAAAGCATAGCCTCATCTCGCAGTGCTAACCCCTAGGGGAATTTCCTCAATCTCAAAAATAAAAATTTACCAGAGTTATCACCCCTTACTACATTAATAACAAAGGCTGATTGCTGCTTGGCCGAATGTCAAGGTGTTTATATTTATAACATTGACTTTTTGATTCTATTTTATCAAAACCTAACATTGAGCAGTCATATTCGTTTTGGTTTAACCCTTTTGGTAAACAACCGCTTCAGGTAAACAAATCTTCATATCACCCTCCTACTAGGACCATAGATGTAAGGTAAAGAGTTCAATGTTAAAGTTGAGTAAATGATAGAGTATACATACCGAGTCTGTATCACTGCTGAGTTCTAACAATGGTATTCCAAACTCGTCATCCACTGGGAAGGGGTAGGATGAACGGCCTCCAGCTTTGTCATCTTTCTTACCATCATTTACTCCATCTTTTCCTTTCTTCTGTCCTTCAGGCCCATCTGCTTTACCTGTGGTACACATCATTACTTATAGCATGTCTTGTTCATCCAGACTTTAATTATTAAACATACCTTTTAATTCAAAGGTATGTCTAGTATCACTAATAACTACATATTACTGACCTTATAAAATGTGTAACTACCACAGAATATTTAGATTTTTTATTACAGGGGTAGGTTATATGGATATACAGCCTGAACCCCCAGCTACTGCGGGCAAGTTGTATATGTTAAAAGTATAATAAATATGTAAACCTAATGTCACTAGAGAATGGCACTAAAATAAAAGTAGAGAAACACATGTCACCAGAGAAAGGATTTATAAGCAGAGATCAACATAGATAGAGAATTTGTTTGACTAGAGATTCTACATAATTGAGCTATTCCAGAAACAAGCTTACAGTTAGTGTTGCATGCAACACTCGTCCCCTGCCTTCAATTAAATTTTCAAAGCAAAATAAACCTTGATAGCAATGAGGCCCTAAAAATGGTGATAAATGTCTATTCTAGTAAGTGACCTTCACAGTTGACCTTTTGACCCCTAACTCAATCCCACCTTACATATTTTCTAATAATATTAGATTGCATCAAGTTTCAATAGAATCGGTGAACCCTATCACAAGTTATCATCTGGAAGCCAAAATATGACAATAAAAGTCTATTTTTAGCAACAGTGACCTTCGTTGTTGACCTTTTTACCCCAAACTAAATCCCACTCTGTATTACCGCATAAGTTAACATCGTATGAAGTTTCAACCAAATCCATCAATCCTTTCTGAAGTTATCATCTGGAAACCAAAATTTGACAAGAAACTCAATCCCACTCTGTATTACCTCATAACCTAACATTAAATGAAGTTTCATTCAAATCCATCCAATTTTTCTCAAGTTGTCATCTGGAAACCAACATCCGGACAGACAGATGGACGGACAGATGGACGGACAGACGGAGACAAAAACAAAAGTCCCCTCCAGTTTCACCGGCAGGGGACTAATAAAACACATATTGGTAAAGGGGAGAAGCAGGGGGGAGGGGGAGCAAGCTGGTCAGGGAGGGGGAGCAAGCTGGTCAGGGAGGGGGCAAGCTGGTCAGGGAGGGGGAGCAAGCTGGTCAGGGAGGGGGCAAGCTGGACAGGGAGGCACTTTATATGACTCTGTGCCTCCTTTCATATATTTTTTTTCCGGGGTATTTAAATAAATGTCAACAATTTTTTAGATCCCACCACCTATACCTATCATTTAGGAGGCACGGTAGTCTAGTGGTAGGATGCCGGGCTCATGACCGAAGGGTTGTGGGTTCGTGTCATGTAGATGAGTTGGGCAGTGCCAGAATTGTTGAATGGTAGAGCTTTAGATCTGTGAGCGCCAAAATGGCAGCTCTGGCTGTATGCTCCCAAGAGAGTTGAGAAAATATTGGCTAAGTTGCAAATGTCCTATAACCATGGATAATAATTTGTGAACAGTTTTAAGATGACCTACGAACTAGGTTGTGATAAAGCGGTATATGAAAACCTTAAATTATTATTATTAATTATAAAAGCCTCACTGCTCCTCCCCTTCTCCACCCTAATATTCATGACTGGAATAGATCAGTACTAGATCAAAATACAAGGTTTCTCTATAAATATACACCTGGCTAGTCAATATGGGGTACGTGTTCACCTCATAAAGTAAAAAGTCAATCTCAGGGAAAATAAAAATGTCAGTACTACAGAGTATTATCTAAATAAATATTGTGCTACAGACAATTATATATAAGCTACTTGCTACAGACAGTGTATAACATATTACTATTTAAATTAATTCAGTGCACTACAGAAAGTCTATATAATATTCTAATGTATATATATATGACATTCTACTGATTAAATAAAGTTATTACAACAGATATAAGTGGTTACAATACATGTGGTTATGCTTGTCTGCAGATCTCCTATACATTTCTGTAAATGTGACATTTTTAAAAACACATCTGGTTGATACATGAAATATATAATATCAAAGTTTTACTTCAATTTTTATACAAACAGTGTACTGGTATGTGTTAAACATGTCACAATTTTTGAAGACCAACTGGCCCCTTCGTCGAGCTATGATAGAGTGAGAGATTCGTATTTTTTACCTGTATTATACCTATGTGATGAAATTGTATCACTCTTGCTGTGACACGTTTAACATATACATTGTAGAAAATAATTTTTTTAGTTTTAATATTTCTAAACTAATGAATGTTATTGAAGATATGAAATATACACGAATTATTCTTTTTTCCTGTCAACGACAGTCAAGTCTTTGCATGCTAATGTTTATCAGAGAAGTCCCTATTTGTCAATTTAAATGTTTCTGTTGTGAATTACCTCGACGACCTTCCTCATCTGAACTACCTCGGAGGTCTTCCTTAGATCCTTGCCTACCACGTGGAGAAATGCTGCCTGTAAACAAAGAGGGGTCAGTCGGTGCAGACAATCCCAGGCTACTGTAAATCAATATCGGGCCCCGTCAGTGTTCCCACAAACCCTAATACACCAGATTATTGGTTCTTTCTTTCCTTTTTTTTTTTTTATAAAAATGTCTTTATTATCAATTTCCTTAGCAAAAGTAAATACACATTTCATTTTTTTTTTAAATCTTCTGGTCCTATAATTTGTCATTGAATTTCATTGTCTGGTTCTAAATATTTTGGAAACAGTAATGTTACAGATATTTTACTTTATCATAAAAACAAGATAACATTCATTACAGTATACAGAAAAACTGTTCATTTTATTTCAATAGCTTTTAAAAAATAATTTACTTGTCCATTGAATAATCTTTCTGACAGTAAAAATATTCAGATATTAATCACATTTATCCCCAAAACAGCGACGAGACTGTGAATACATTTTCACACAAAATCTGACCAGACTAATTAAATTCCCCACAAAACTGTGACCAGGCAGTATTTACATTTCCCACAGTATTTACATTTCCCACAGTATTTACATTTCTCACAGTATTTACATTTCCCACAGTATTTACATTTCTCACAGTAATTACATTTCCCACAGTATTTACATTTCCCACAGTATTTACATTTCTCACAGTATTTACATTTCCCACAGTATTTACATTTCTCACAGTAATTACATTTCCCACAGTATTTACATTTCCCACAGTATTTACATTTCCCACAGTATTTACATTCTCACAGTTATTACATTTCCCCTAATGGCCAGACACTTGATTTACAGTATGGTGAAGTAAAAACTAAATGTTGCGGTGATATTGTTACATGAAACAGCAGCAGTATCTATCACTGTACAACATCCCTCTAAACTACTGAACTGGTTCACAGATTATTAGTTATCAAATATAATTCTTTGGAGATTTCACCAGTGGTGAATGTCAATCATTATAAAAAAAGAGCATTTTTAAACCCAAAATGGAATTTGTTTCAGAAAAGGAGCTACACTTGAACAACACTCCTTATTGGGCAATCTTAAAATTCCAAAACATAAGAAATGTTTGTGTCACACGGTACATATAGATTCTGCTGTTTGCATTGTAATTGGTTAATGAGGCGACTGAAACCAAACACACTACCCCAAGTCACCTACATGTAATACCATCGATCATAATACCACACACTACAATAAGTCGCAGAATACCAACATCAAAATAACACACTTATAATGAGGATAAAACAAATGACTGATACTATCACAATTTTTCAGCACAAAATACAATTCATGACTAGGCCCACATTTTTACGTTGAAAATTATAATGGTTTTAAACCATAAATTCCAATTATAAAAAGGTCATTTAGACATGTGTGATGCCATTCAAGTTACAATTTAATCATATTTTAATACTTTGGTCTTTAGTTCATGTAAAGCATATAGCAACAAGAGGCCCATGGGCCTAAACTGTCACCTGAGTCCTACAGTATTAATTTTTGTTGTTGAAATATGAAGTGGAGATAATGTGATGTCAATCATCCCTACCAAGATCTAAGTAAAAAATAGTTAAGTATAACGTTAAGTTTATCAGGACAATGAGTTGATCATTCCTACCAAGTTTCAGCTAAATCGGCCCAGTAGAACTTGACTTTAAGTTTGAAATAGTTTTTCAAAATGGCTGCCGTGGCGGCCATATTGGATTTCTGATCAACCCAAAAATAACAACACTTAATCAGGACCATGAGTCGATCATTCCTACCAAGTTTCTTTTAAATAGACCCAGTAGAACTTGACTTTAAGTTTGAAATAGCTTTTCTAAACGGCTGCTGTGGTGGCCATTTTGGATTTCTGATCGACCCGAAAAATAACAACACTTTGTCAGGACCATGAGTCGAACATTCCTACCAAGTTTCATTTAAATCGTCCCAGTAGAACTTGACTTTAAGTTTGAAATAGTTTTTCAAAATGGCTGCCCAGGTGGCCATATTGGAATTCTGTTTGACCTAAAAATAACAACACTTGGTCAGGGAGTTGTCAGTAACATTTCCATGAAGTATCAATGAAATCCCTCTGACGGTATTTCAGCTTAAGTTGATAAATGTAAAATGGTGACTTCTTCAATCTTTTAAATTTAAATTTAAAAAAGTCATTGATAAATGATGATAAAAAAGGATGATTTCTTCAAATTGACCGCTCAATGAAAGCAGCTAGCGCTCTTGTCATTTCCATTGGCTGTTATTTCAATAAATTAGCTCATTTACCCCTGAGGTTTCATAATGAACTGTTCCAACCTTTGAATTGGAAGAGTCCAAATTGGTCTTCAGGGGTGATTGAGTTAAGTTTGATGGAATTAGTATGAGACATGAATTGTATTGTGATTGTATCCTATTGTTTCATCCCTACTTTGGTAAAGATGCCCTCCAGGATCGGGCCACCTATAATACATACAGTATCCCTACACACAACATATGTACATCAAGTACCATCAATATGTATTACTACATTGTCAGATACCCATAACTGATTTCACTTTAGCACTCATCATGAGTGAGAACCGACGCTAAATCAACCTTGAGTATCCGACGATGCTACTACTACTACACAAATACTTTCTACAACACTACTTCAATATCAGTACCAAAAATCTATGTCAAACCGTAGTCTACGACATTTTGCGTAAAATGTTTTGATCACCAAATAGGACCTTAAAAATCTTGATAAATATGATATTTGAATTGATCAACGACATCATTTTAATTTACGTTGAATGACTTGATCTATATGATTTATTATAATATGAGCAAAAAAAACCAAATCTGGACCAATTAATTATGATAAGTGGTGCCAACACAGGACAGATACTGAGGAGATTGTTAATGTACAGCTAGACTACACACAGTGGTTAAGTGTCCTAAATCAGGGCAGGTTTATCTATCTGGCTTGTAGCAACCAGAACATGTACAAATACCAGTTAATTCCTGCTGAACAAGATACTATTTCTTTCTTCATATAATTAAAGTTATTGAAATAAACAAAATCTTTATTTAATTGATATCTGGATTTTATATAAAAAGAATGTTGAATAAAATTGTTAGATATGATTGTCACTCAGTACGAATATATCTGAAGATGATAATGTTTGAAGCTTTGTATTATGTAATGTATACCAATACCCTATGGCCATTCGTGATCACAATGTGACAAACAGCAAATCAGTGCATATATACGGTATTATAAACCTGAGTTTGGTCGCAGTAGGTATATTTCAGTATCAAAAGGTTTGACTTTTTTCGGTTTTTGTTTTGGCTTTGGTTTTGGTTTGCTAGGTTCTGAAATATCAAAACCGAATCAATAAACAGTTATGAATTTTATAAACAAGGTTAACCCCTTTCACCACTGTAGACCATAATGGACTCATCCAGATCAATGCACGGTAGAGTCTACTAAAGTTACACAGGGATGAAAGGGTGAAAAGCAACGTTTTTCTGGATTTTTCTTAATCAAATTCAAGTAACACCACAGACCCAACAATCTGGGAACTGTTGTTTCTATATTACACGAATTTATATTTCCTAAAGGAAATGTAGAAATACCACTATGTGATGAGGAAACCAATAAAATAGGGAAAAGTAACATTTTTAAAAAGTTGAATTCTAAGTTTGAATTTTCAACAATATTTTGCTAAAAAACAATGAATCAGCATTGAATAAAAATGCTAATTAATCCATACAATGATAAATACCAAATGGCACATCTTGTTTTCATCTTTAATACTCCAGGGATTACACTTACTTTTGTGGTCTGCACCCCTGGAATATGTCACAGAAAAATTGAAGGCTCAGTGTGCACCACCTCTTGAGGATGAGATGAGAAGACTAGTTTGATCTTTTGACGAACATCAAATGAATCTGGCAGTCGGATTACAATAAAATTTACTGGCTTTGTAGTTAGATCTCGCTCCTCTCAAATGTTTAAAGAACTGGAATCAGCCTTAGTGATTGGTCAGGAGTTTTTACCTGAGACCACTCAAACAGCTAGTTGCATGCCTTCAATTTTCCTTTGACATATTCCAGAGGTGCAGAGAGCAAAAGTGAGCACAACGCCTGGAGTATTGATGGTGTTCTTGTTTCTGATCATTCACTCCTAAATATTGGCAGTTAATCCACCATTTTGTTTTGTCTGTTGCACCACAGGTATACTCTATGACAGAATTAAATACTCACTCTCGTTTGCTATTATTTGCTTTCCCTTGCCTGTCCTCTCAGCCTCCTGAACCCAGTCCCAGTCTGTCTGGACATCCTGGGTAATAAAAACAATCTCTCGACCATCATACGTTCTCCGCTTGGTTGTCTCCCTTGCTGTAAGGTTCTTGGATTTTCCACTTTGTACAATGAAAAAAAGCAAGTCAACATAAATCAAAATGTGTTAATACATGTAAGTATCAGCCAGAGAGAGAATATTAAGAGAACACTTATTGGCTCATTTTCCAAGAATTCTATGTCTGAAATTTTAAAAAGGAAAATAATCTAAACAAAAACCAAAGGGCCAAAGGCCCTGAAAAACGTCAGGGTAAGAGATTAATAATTGGAATCTACAATTGGATATTATGGTCAGACAGATATACAAATGGATGACAATGTTAAAAATCTGGTCTAGACCCAGAGGAAACTCTGTTTAATCATTTAAACTAGAAAAAAAGTCTGTAAGACATAAATGCCCCCGCTCATGGACGGGACA